>JXCR01146855.1:181868-192940 GCA_002079205.1 Phalaenopsis hybrid cultivar | reverse complement strand
TATATATATATATATATATAATGTGTTATTCTTTATATATAAATTTGAGGTAAGTGTTAAATATGTAAATACATAGGAATTGGGTGGTATGTATGTAAATCTTCCTAATTTTTAATGAGTATTTAACACACATTGGGATCCGATGTTATTCTCTATTTGAAATGCTGATCCTTCACACTACTTAAGCTGCTAAACTTTTAGTATGTAATGGACCAATGGGCAGAAAATAGAGTTACTTGTATGCAAATATGTTCAAAAACATGTAAGGTGTAGGATGCTTATACTTAAATTTTTTGCTTCACAATTTACCAGTGCTGTTATACATAGTTTTCCTCCATGTTTAGAGCAGATAAAATGTTGTACAATGTACACTACATAACATTACTTAAATCATATCAAATGCCTAAAGATGAGAGAGTTTTTGATGAATCTATGGAGTCTACATTCATGAGTTGCTGTGTAGCCAAATTAATCTTATTAGCTGTAAACCAGGCAACTTATTATAGCAAAAATGCTGAGTTTGTGATGTAAACTGAAGAAAATGTGAAAAACAAATGAGATGTAAGTTTTCTTACCATTGCTAAATTTTGCAGGGAAACTCTGCGGAGTGTGACGGTTTTGACTCCAGATGGCCATATCTCATAATGACCAGCTTTCTCAGATCGAAACAACCTGTGGATCTCTTCTATATGAGCTTCAAGTAAATTTAAACATGTGTTCTTTACATTATGTGAAACATTTCATACTTTCTTATTCATCATGTTCCATGTTAAACCCGTTACTTTGATGGTTCATGTTTTTGTCGATTAAAACTCATTACGATGTCATTTATAGCTGGTAAACAAAAGTGAAATTTAAATACATACCACAAAATTATAATATATTTGCATATTTAACTCCCAAAATTTGCTATTTTCACTTATAACAACTTGGCGTCATTGACCTATACATGAAAAGGTGTATCTCACTTTTAAAAAATAGTGATGGTATTTTTTTTTATGTGAGTGTTATGCATAAGAATTGTGTGGGGTATGTGTGTAAATCTCGCTAAGCAATGCTCTCAGAACCTTAATGCTACTCAAAAATGTAATTTTTGATGTTGAAAGGTCCTTAATGGCATGAAATTCAGATTATATGGGACGAAGTTGGAGAATCCGACTCTGATAGAGACAAAATGATTCTTGAACTAGAACAAGAGTGCTTGGAGCTATATAGAAGAAAGGTTGATCAAGCAAACCATTCGAGGGCCTATTTGCGTCAAGAGATAGCTGATGTGGAAGCTGAGCTTGCGGCAATTTGTTCTGCATTGGGTGAGAGACCAGTTCTTCTCAAGGTTTGTAACAAGTTTGTTCTCTAATAATATCCACTAAAATTCTCTTATTTTTATTTCCAACTCCCTTTGGAACGAGTAATGGAAGATTTATGTAAATCATATGCAGCTTTTTTTTTTCTTCCTAAATGTTTAACCAAGGTGGAATGGAATGGACATAGGAGTTAAAAATCCATGTTTTAAGGTCCCGTACATGTATTTTTTATTCAAGTTTTTGGAAGATTTACAACTTACCACTCAATCTTGTGTATTTGCATATCTAACTAAATTTCAAATTTTACATGTATGCCACCTTACCCATGCATGAAAAGATGTATTTTATTTTTTTGAAGTTAAAATGGTGGTATTTCTTATGTGATATTAAAGATTTGGGCTCTATAATTGTAAAAATCAAAATTTAGGTGTTAAATATGTCAATTCGTAAGAATGGAGTGGTATTTATGTAAATTCTCCTCTTTTTTTTTTTACATTTCTTGTTGTTGAACCACTCTGTGCAGTCCAATCAAAATGCATTAAGTTTGAAGGAAGAGTTGAAGGCTATCACACCGCAATTAGAAGAGATGCGAAAGAGGAAGAATGAGAGATTGAGTCAGTTCCTTCAAATCATGGAGCAAATAAGGAAAATCTCAAGTGAAATTTGGCCTAATGGGCAATCTCAACACGAAATGATTGTTGATGACTCTGATCTATCCACAAGAAAGCTTGAAGAATTTCAGAGACAGTTAGAGGCTCTAATAAAGGAGAAGGTCTGCTCTTAGCTTCTATTAAAATGAAAAAAAAGGGAAATTTACAACAAAGGACACAATTCTTATGTATTTACATATCTTACACCTAAACTTTCATATTTACTTGCATAGCACTTTGGTGCTTTGAACTTAAAGATTCTAGTGCTATGTGTGCCTGAAAATGTGTATTTCAATTTCAAAAAGTGATTATAGTACTAATAAAGGAGAAGGTCTGCTCTTAGCTTCTATTAAAATGAAAAAAAAGGGAAATTTACAACAAAGGACACAATTCTTATGTATTTACATATCTTACACCTAAACTTTCATATTTACTTGCATAGCACTTTGGTGCTTTGAACTTAAAGATTCTAGTGCTATGTGTGCCTGAAAATGTGTATTTCAATTTCAAAAAGTGATTATAGTACTATTCTTTTATGAGATATTAAAGATTTGAGTGCGATGTGTGCAAAATATAGAAGTTTAGTTGTGAGAAATGTAAATACATAAGAACTGTGTGTAATGTACGTAATGCCTCAAACCATCATATTTTCAGCCCTTCATAATATAACAAGCTTCTCTGACTGTTTAATTTTGCAGGCTGATCGGCTGAAGCTTGTATTGGAACGTTTAAGTACCTTAAATTCATTATGCTTAGTTCTTGGTATAGATTTCGAGCAGACCATTGTAGAAGTGCACCCGTGCTTGGATGATGATGAAGGGCCAAAAAATGTTAGCGACGAGATGATTGAAAGGTTGGCTTCTCTCATACAAAACCTGAGGGAAGTTAAGTTACAAAGAATGCAAAAGGCAAGTAAGATTAATACTGAGTGCAAGGCTTGTCAAGGAGTTAGTAGAGATTCTTCTCTCCAATTAGAAGACTCAAGTTTGAAGCACATTCTAATTATTAATTTTTAACTTGGTTGCTATTAAGGCTCAACTTTCTAAAATAAATAAATAAAAATATCAGTGTTGAAGGATTTTAGTTGAGATCTTCATTGACTCTCTTTGGGCTGTAACAGCTTCAAGATTTTGCAGCCAATATGTTGGAGCTTTGGAATCTAATGGACACGCCATTGGAAGAGCAACAATTATTTCAGGATATAACATGCAATGTTGCTGCTTCAGAACATGAAATTACAGAACCGAACACTCTCTCAGCTGACTTTCTCAACTATGTGAGTTGACACCTTTTGGAGATAATTTATTCTTTTGATGGTAGTATTTTTTTTTTTAAATAAGAGAATTTGTTCTTGTGATTCAGGTAGAGGAAGAAGTTGTGAGACTTGAAAATCTTAAAGGAAGCAAGATGAAAGAGCTTGTTTTGAGGAAGAAGGCTGAACTAGACGAGCTGCGACGTAAAACTCATTTGATCGAAGAAGGTGAAAAGGAGGTGGAAATCTCGGTTGAAGTCATTGAATCTGGTATACGATAACTGCATTATATCAACTTTTCTATTATTTTTCCATCCATTACAAACTAGCACACAATTCTTATGTATTTTTACATATTTCACACCTAAACTTTCATATTTTACACACACAACACTTGAATCTTTAATATCACATAAAAAATAACACTATTGTCATTTTGTAAAAGTGAAATACACATTTTCATGGATAAATTTAAAACACCAAGGTGATCTATGTGAATCTGGTATATGATAATTGCATTATATCAACTTTTCTATTATTTTTCCATCCAATACAAACTAGCACACAATTCTTGTGTAATTTTACAAATTTCACACCTAAATTTTCATATTTTACGCACACAACACTCGAATCTTTAATATCACATAAAAAATAACACTATTGTCATTTTGTAAAAGTGAAATACACATTTTCATGCATAAGTTTAAAACACCAAAGTGCTATATATGTAAATATTACTGTTTAGGTGTGAAATATGTAATAACATAAGAGTTGTGTGCTAATTAGTAAATTTGCATACAAACTAACAGCTTGATTTTCTGTTGCAGGTGCTGTTGACCTTTCTTTAATCCTGGAACGGATTGAAGCCCGGATTTCATGTGTCAAAGAGGAAGCTTTTAGCAGGAAAGAAATACTTGAGAAGGTTGAGAAATGGATGGCTGCTTGCGAGGAAGAGGCCTGGCTAGAAGAGTATAACAGGGTTAGAAACTTTTTTTTTTTTGAACAACCTATCCTTGTTTCATTAAAGAGAAAAGTGTCAAAATGATCCTTTGACTTTTTGTTGGTTGCCATTTTAGTTCCAGAGTCTATAAAAATGTTAATTTAATCCCCATAATTTGTTAATATTTAGAGCAGGCTGTTAAAAAGCCTTGAGACTAGTTTAATACATTTATAGATTCTATGACTAAAATAGCCACATATAGGTAATTAGAGGACTATTTTGACACTCCTTTTTAATCTATTGTTCATCCTGCCGCTGAACTTAATCAATTATACTTGGTTTAGGATGAAAACCGTTATAGTGCTGGTAGGGGAGCCCATATCGCATTAAAACATGCTGAAAAAGCTCGAGCAACAACGCAAAGGATTCCAGGTTGGTGATCATACCACTAAATTCTTTTATAATTACATATCTAACACCCAAACTTTATTTTTTACATTTTTACCGCCCAAACATTTCATATCACATAAAAAATACCATTATTTTTACTTTTAAGAAGTGAAATACGGATTAAAACATGTTGAAAAAGCTCGAGCAACAACGCAAAGGATTCCAGGTTGGTGATCATACCACTAAATTCTTTTATAATTACATATCTAACACCCAAACTTTATTTTTTACATTTTTACAGCCCAAACATTTCGTATCACATAAAAAAATACCATTATTTTTACTTTTAAGAAGTGAAATACGCATTTTCATGCGTAGGTAAGGTTGCATTGCATATATGTAAACATTAAAGTTTAGTTGTTATATATTTGAATATAGTAATTGAGTGGTAGATATGCAAGAGTCGCTACATTGGTGCCCGGGTTTAGTGTCAAATAAATAAGGGTTCCCACATTACGGACGATGTGAGTAAAGAAATTAGTCCATGAAACTAATATTAAGATAATATATTGAAATATAGATACTCTTACAAGTAAATTAATGGAGTTAGTTGATATTATGATTCGTAAAAAGATAAATATTTTATGTATTCAATAAACTAAATGGGTTGGAAAAAATGCTAAAGAGATTGATAACTTAGGCTTTAAACTTCGGTATTCAGATAAGAGTCGCACTAGAAATAGTATTAGGTGTAATTATAGATAAGATTTTGAAATATAGTGTTGTAAAAATTAATAAAACTGTTGATAGAATTATATCGATTAAGATTATTGTTGATACTGAGATTTTTGACATTATAAGTGTTTATGCTCCTCAAGTAGGTTTAGATATAGGTTATAAAGAAAAAAGTTGGAATGACCTAGAAAACTTAATACAAATGAATCTCTTGAAGAAATAATTTTTATTGGAAGAGATTTAAATGGACATGTTTGTAGAGTGAAAGAAGATTTTAGAAATATTCATGGTGGCTACGGTTTTAGAGTGATTAATGAAGAAGGTAGATTCATATTAGATTTTTCTTTAGTCATGATTTTGTTATTGCTAGTATTATTCAAGAAAATATATGATCATATTATTATAAGAATAGATCTAATAAAACACAAATTAATTATTTTCTTATGAGAAGAATATATCATCGTGAATGTAAGGATTGTAAAGTCATTCCAGGTGAGGATTTTAGTACTCAACATCGGTTATTAGTTCTAAATTTTAAGATGAAGAGTTGTAAAATAAAGAATATTAGGAATCATTGTAGTAGAAGTAGATGGGGTACTTAAAAGACAAATAAAATTATTTTTATGAGTAAACATTAAAATTTCAAGATTTGGGATATTCATGAAGAACTAAAATTTATGTGAGATAAAGTAACAAACACTATTAAATATATGACAAAAGATGTACTTGAAGAAGCAAAAGAAAAACTTTCTTTAAATAAAAATAGGTAATGGTGGAATAATAATGTGCAAGAAAAGATAAAAATATAAGAAGTTATATTATAAAAATTTATTTAAATGTAAAAGCTTAGAAAACTAAGAAAAATATAAAATGCCCGTAGGGAGTCTAAGAGAACAATCTACGATGCTAAAAATTTTGTTTTTAGTAATCTTTAAAATATATTAGATATTAAAGAGGGTGACAAATATATGTATAAACTAGTCAAACAAAGAGAAAAGAAAATTAAATATTTAACTCAAGTAAAGCGTATTAAAGATGAAAATAAAAAAGTGTTTTTGTTAGAAAAAGATATTCAACATAAGCGAGTAAGCTATTTTGATAAACACTTAAATGAAATTTCTGAATGTACAATCGATCTTAATAATCTTAATATCGTTAATAATAATAAAATGTTTTATTATTACCGTCGTATTAGTAAAAAAGAAGTTGAGGAGGCTTTAAAGAAAACCAAGGGTGAAAAGTGTGTAGAACCTGATGATATCCCAATTGAAGTGTGAAAATATAGAAAAGATTTGGGAGATTCTTGGCTTGCTAAACTTTATAATATTATAAAAACTAAAAATATGCCTGATAAGTGGGGGAAAAGTATTTTGGTTCTATTTTTAAGAATAAAGGGGATGCACAAGAGTGTGCAAATTATAAAAGAATTAAGTTGATGTGTCATACTTTAAAATTATGGAGAAAGTAACTGAACATAGGTTAAGACGTATTACAAAGATTTCTTATAATCAATTTGGATTTATGGCGAGCAAGACTACTATGAAAGCTCTATATTTATTGAGAGGTTTGATGGAGAAGTTTAGCGAGAATAAAGAGGATCTATATATGATTTTTATTGATTTAGAAAAAGCTTACGATAAGGTTCCAAGAGATATCCTTTTGAGAATTCTAGAGAAAAAATGTGTTGATATGTCTTATATTCATGTCATTAAAGATATGTATACTATAGTTGTTTACTTGTGTTCGAACAGAATGAGGATTGACCAAATTTTTTCCTATTTCAGTTGGATTACATCAGGGATTGGCTTTAAGCCCATATCTTTTTGCTTTAGTTATGGATGCTCTTACTGGACATTTACAAGAGGATGTACCTTGGTGTATGTTTTTTGCTGATGATATCCTTCTCGTGGATAAGACTAGAGAAAAAGCTAAGGAAAAACTTGAATTATGGTGGTCTATATTGGAGTCTAAATGTTTTCATTTGAGTGGAACTAAAACTGAATAAATAGAATATAATTTTAGTAGTAGTAGCTCTAGCAACAGAGTTGTAACTATGGGTGATACAATTTTTAAAAGGTGTGAATGCTTTAGATATCTCGGGTCTATTGTTCAAAGTGCTGGTGATATAGATAAGGATGTTATTTGTAGAATCCAAGTTGGTTGGTTGAAGTAGAGGAATGCTTCGGGCTTATTGTATAATTGAAAAGTATCGCTCAAACTGAATATGAAATTTTTTAAGATGTTGGTGAGACCTGCAATGCTCTATGACGCTGAATGTTGGCCTTTAAAAGAGAAACATAAAACTAAGTTAAGTGTTGTTGAGATGAGAATGCAATGCTCTTTGTAACTATGGGTGATGCAATTTTTAAAAGGTGTGAATGTTTTAGATATCACAAGTCTATTGTTCAAAGTGACGATGATATAGATAAGGATGTTATTAGTAGAATCCAAGTTGGTTGGTTGAAGTGGAGGAATGCTTCAGGCTTATTGTGTAATAGAAAAGTGTCGCTTAGACTGAATAGAAAATTTTATAAGATGGTGGTGAGACCTGCGATGCTCTATGACGTTGAATGTTGGCCTTTAAAAGAGAAGCATATGACTAAGTTAAGTGTTGTCGAGATGAGAATGCGATGCTCTTTGTAACTATGGTGATGCAATTTTTAAAAGGTGTGAATGCTTTAGATATCTCGGGTCTATTGTTCAAAGTGATGGTGATATAGATAAGGATGTTATTAGTAGAATCCAAGTTGGTTGGTTGAAGTGGACAAATGCTTCAGGCTTATTGTGTAATAGAAAAGTATCGCTTAGACTGAATAGAAAATTTTATAAGATGGTGGTGAAACCTGCAATGCTCTATGACGCTGAATGTTGCCTTTAAAAGAGAAGCATAAAACTAAGTTAAGTGTTGTCGAGTGAGAATGCTTAGGTGGATGAGTTGATTTACACTTAGAGACAAAATGCGGAATGAATATATTTGTCATACAGTTGGTATAGCTCCAGTGGCAGACAAAATTAGAGAGAGTCTTGTTAGATGGTTTGGTCTCATCAAACATCGACCATTTGATGATCTGATTAGGAAAGTAGATGTTTTAGACCTTGAAAATTTTGGGCATATTGTATAAAAAAATAATTTTAATTTTTTAGAATTAAATGAAAATATGACACTCAATAGGAGAAAAAGGATTCATGTAGCTGATCCCACCTAGTGGGATAAAGGTTTGTTGTTTTTGTTGTTATTGTTGTACCTAGACAACTAAATGCTTTATTTTGAAACATTTAATTGGGCCATCACTTATTTTCCATCACTCTTAGGAATTCTGGAGGCTTTATGCAGCAAAATCATAGCATGGGAGGAAGAAAGAGGAGCAGAATTTACATATGATGGTGTAAGATTTTTATTGTTCATCCTCAATTTTATGTTTTCTTATTAGTGATTTACATTGTTGTTGTCGTTGCAGGTTCGCCTTTTGTCAATGCTAGAAGAGTATTCTTTCGTCCGACATCAAAAAGAGCAAGAACAAAAGCGGCAGAGAGTATACTTCTTTTCTTGAAAACATTTGGGAAATTTACATAGAGTACACAATTCTTATGTATTTACTCATCTCACACCTAAACTTTCATATTTAAATATATATACTACATCTACGCTTTAAAACCTATGCATAAAAAAGAGTATTTCACTTTTAAAAATTGATATCAGTGCTATTTTTGACGTGATGTTACAGAAGATGTTTGTAAATATGAAAGTTTAGGTGTAAGATATGTAAATACATAAGCATTGAGTGCTATATTATATAACTATAAATTATATGAAGCGAAGTTTTGCAGCATTATCATGCACCATAACTTATTTTCAGGATCAGAAAAAGCTGCAGAGCCAGTTTCTAGCTGAGCAGGAAGCAATTTTTGGATCAAAACCAAGTCCCTCGAAGCCGCAGGGCTCGAAAAAAATTCCTAGAAGAACCTCTTCAGGATTTACAAGCCGAAGATTGTCCTTAGGAGCAGCAGCGATGCAGCCAATGAAACCTGATTTTCCTTGCATTAAAGCAACAACCTCAGCAAAGAGAGGAAATGAGTTCACTTTTGTTTCTCCTGGTTTGTTCCTTCAAACTTCATCCAAAAATATCAGTTTTGTTTGACAATGATTTTTGCTGCTTTGATTTTAAAAATTTGAGATAAAAAAACATTTGGGAAATTTTCACAAACGGCTAAACCTAACTTTTTACATTTATCCCACACAAATCTTTTCCTCACATCATAAATATCATTATTTTGACTTTTAAAAAGTGAGAAACACCTTGTCATACATAGGTAAGTTGGCATATATGCAAAAAATTGAAGTTTTGGCATTAGATATGTAAATACATAGCAATTGAGTGGTATATATGTAATTCTTCCTTGATTTTAATTGCTCATTACTCAAACTTGGATTCCCCAGCCAAGAAAGGAGTAATGGAGGCAGGGATTCCAGCAAGGTTCTCTTCTTCCAATTCAGATAACATGAATTTCTTCCAATCCAATCCGCCTCGAAAGTCTTTCGGCGTCATGAACACAAGCGCTCAGCATTCTGAAACACCCAGGAAGCCATTTGCGCTCCTTGGTCCAGCCAATATTGTACCGTTAACTCCTTCCCAGGAAGAAGACAATCAACTGATCTCAATGGCTCCGGGAACAGTGCTGAAGCCCATGGAGATCGTCGCCACCCCAGCAACCCTTCTAAGAGTTTTGGATGAGAAGGAATACTCCTTCGAAGAAAGAAGAGTTGCAGTTTACCAGAGAAGATAGAGAGGAAGGAGACGAAAGCTGCTCTGTTCTTCAGTTTATCAGAGAAGATGAGGATGTGTTCTGTTCTTCAGTTCGAATTTGAATTGTATGTGATTTTTATATGGAGTTACCGTTAGCTCCTTTCAATGCAATCTCATCAGATTAGTTTAATTTTGGCTGTGATAGGTGAATAATAGGGTCGGCATATGATGATTCAATTTGTAGTCCATGCCAGGCTGATAATGTGCTATTCAAGTGAGGCTTCGGGACATCAGGGGACGTACGACGCCACTGCCAATCAAAGTGCCAACTAGTTAGCACGTATGATGGCTCGGTTTTGCTTGGGATGGACTTAAAAATTGGATTTTTTTGCTTTTTTATTATATTTATATGATATGAAATATGTGATTTTGGTTTGGGAGAAATGTAAAAATAATGAAGACATTTGTTGTGAAATGAATGACATATTAAGAAAAATAGTAAGATTTTTTTTGTGCAATCTATATAATAAATATTAAATTGTGCATATTCAATATTTTGATATTATTGAAAATTGATGGCATATAAAGCTTACTAATACTTTTATGAAATTTATTTGTAAATCATTTTATAAGTAATTATAATTTTAGAAGATAAATGTTTATATGCAATGAGAACATTTATATAACTTTATCACTGTAATAATATTAAAATTGAGCATATAAGAAATGAGGTGAAAGTAGATGTGGTGCATTAAAAGGTTAACTTGTAATTTGAATGAATGCATTGCAGATGCATAAAATGATAATTTTGTATTTGGGCGAGTATAATTTGAAAGAAAAGGGGTGCAATGACACTGGGTGGCAATGACTTTGCGGTGGCTGGTGGTGGCCTTTAGAATGAGTTATCTCCCTTTTGCATAATTAAACCAAACATACAAAATTTACAAAATTTCAAATTTCTTGCATTTAGAATGAATTATCTCCCTTTTGCAAGAAATCAATCAGCCTCTTATCTTAGATATTTGACAAATTTAAAATATACCACTTTTGCAAAGT
>JXCR01146855.1:171254-181520 GCA_002079205.1 Phalaenopsis hybrid cultivar | reverse complement strand
TTGAATCAAGCAAATAATCAAATAATAATAATGAATTATAAATTTAAAATGAGCATTATTAACATATTTAATGGCATGCTAAGAAAATGACGGCAAAGAAATTTGTTAAATATATGAATGATCAAAATTATAATGATGAATAAATTATGCTCATGACTTCCGATTTTTATATCTTATAAATTTAGGAGGGATTAAGTTTTAATTAAGATAATTAAACTTATAACTTCCTATTTTTATATCTCCCGATCTATTCATAATTTATATATAATGCTTTAATCAATTTGACATGTCGAATTTTATAAAGTTGATTCAATTGAGATTTGAGAGATGCGAAATTTAGGGTATATTTTAAGTCATCAAAAAATTTTATCTGATTTCTCAAAATGAATTATTATAGCCTCTATTGACTTGGTGGTAATGAGTTTGATCTATGAAAATAGCCTCACTCAAATGTAGGGATAAGATCACTTGCATCGACTCCTCATTACAATTTCACTCATTGTTTAAAATTGCGCAATAAGAGGTGCACCTCAAAGACTTTCACCAATAATTTATTTTTTTAATGCTTGTTAACCCAGCAATGGTATCCGGTGGCAAAGACGATGGCAGAGAAGAAAGCTTGGGAATATGCCGAAAAGTACAATTTAGACATTGTAGCAATCAATCCCTCCACAACACTTGGTCCCCTGTTGCAGCCTGGTCTGAATGCAAGCTCGGCCGTCCTTCAACAACTCTTACAAGGTTTGTGTAACTANTTGGGAGTACCTATATTCCAAGATCCTATCCTAATATTATTTTCATTAGTTTCATGGACTAACTTCTTTACCAGCATTCGTTCATAATGTGGGAACCCTTGCTTATTTGACACTACACCTGGGCGCCAGTGTAGCAGCCCTAGCACATTTTTCATTGTATTCAGGCTATATAGTGTGTCGCTTCCAGTGGACACCCTAACGCTTACACAATTATCAAAATGATTCATGTCATGATTTTTTTCGACAAGTTTTATGCCGGCTGTCGACTACCTAACACAACCCTTCACTTTTCACATCTGGGCTTGAGACCGACAATGACAGTGTTATAAATAGTTATGATTATTGTTACTATATTTTTAAAAAATTTTGGAGCCTAATCAAAATTAATTTTAAAATAATCTATCATAGGTGAATCAATTAAATGATTAAACAATTTACTTTAACATATTATGTATAAGTAACTTTAAACAAAAGATAACAATAAAATTACATCCATGGGAGAAAAGGAAGAGGAGAAGGCTTACAGTGTGCTTGACCTATTGAAAAAGGAGGCTTGAAAGCTGCCTATTTGAGAAGGAGGCGAGGAGGCCTTAAAAACGACAACGGGTTCGATGCTCTACTTTCAGCTAGGTCAAGAAGAGTGGGGCGAGAGGGAGGAAGAGAGAGTTGTTGGGGTCATTGGATGCAAAGGGGGTGCTTGACAACAACCTATGAGTCGCTAATGCCTAACCCATGGTCCCCTTAAATAGGGAGAGGAGACAACATGAAAGGTGGGGAAAGAATCAGTTTGTGCAATAAAATATGACAATTAATACATAAGGAGAGAAATTTTCATGGTGATCTGGTGAGACGACACAATAGAGGAATCGCCAGAAACGGAGTGGCGATTGTGAGAGTACCAAAAAGGAAATTTTTGGATCTCAAAAAAGCATTCTGTCATAACATCTCATTATACATAATCACGCTCATGGAAAAAAAATTAAATAGAGATAACTATTGATCTTTAGCTTAATAATGGAGGATGATTCAAATATATTTATTTTTTTTGTGCACTTGCGTTCAAGGCTTTAAGACTATATCACACATTGTTAAGTGTAGGAAAATATTTTTGTAATACAATTTAGTTGCATTTATTTTTTTTTTTTAAATCAAAGCCAGCCTAAATGAATACTAAAGTTAATAATTATATATATAAATAATGTAAATCCATTTTTTTTTTAAAAGGAAGATTTGCATAAATATCACTCAATTCCAATTTATTTTGATATTCAACCTTTACCCTTCAAATTTTACATACATATCTCCTTTCCTGTACAAGAAAACGTGTATTTCATTTCCAACCATTTTCTTATGCAACATGAAAGATTTGAGTCATATAAATGTAAAAATTAAAATTTAAATGTTAAATGTATGAAAACATAAGAATTGGATGGTAATTATTATGAATCTAAATCCCAATTCCTTTCGGGCACTCCAAACAACTCAACAATCAGCTTCGCAACACCTTCGCAAATCTAGAGATCCTCCCCACATAGCGAATATTACGTGCACCAGACATACATGCATACCGTGATATTCGAATAATATTAAGATGGTATTGCACCCATCTCAAACCACCAATACTATCCCCATATCAAGCCATCACACCCAGGGCTCTAAACAAGCCGAGTTTGAACTAGCACGGGCTTGGCTGGTGTTCGGCTAGTTCGAAACTACTCATGTTAGACTCAAAATTGGCTAGCCAAAATTAATTGAAAAAAAAAATATATGTAAAGTGTTCGATTCGAACCTGGAACAAATCTATGCAAAAGAAGATGTGCAACCGAATTACCACATGAGTTGTTATAATTTAAAGTTAAATATAAATATATATATATAATATATTATTACATAAATAATTATGTATTTGTATTTCGAGCTAAAACGAGCTGAACACAAGAAAATAAATAATTATTCGTGTTCCGCTCATTTTTAATTCGAGCTTAGAAAATATATTCGCAGCATAACAAAAACTACTTAAGGAGGCAAGTACAACCAATTAACTCTTTTGACAGCCCTTTCGATGAAGAAATATTACATCAGTACTACGCACGTAAAAATAACGTGCGTAGTCAATCAAAATACTCCACGACNATATATATATATATATATATATATATATATATATATATATATATATATATATATATTTATATTGTGCACTTGCGTTCAAGGCTTTAAGACTATATCACACATTGTTAAGTTTAGGAAAATATTTTTGTAATACAATTTAGTTGCATTTAATTTATTTTTTTTAAATCAAAGCCAGCCTAAATGAATACAAAACTTAACAATTAGATATATAAATAACTAGAAAATGTGGGATATGCATGTAAATCCAATTTTTTTTTTTTAAAGGAAGATTTGCATAAGTATCACTCAATTCCTATTTATTTTGATATTCAACCCTTACCCTTCAAATTTTATATACGTATCTCCTTTCCTATACAAGAAAACGTGTATGTCATTTCCAACCATTTTTTTTGTGCAACATGAAAGATTTAAGTTATATAAATGTAAAAATTAAAATTTACATGTTAAATGTATGAAAACATAAGAATTGGATGGTAATTGTTATGAATCTAAATCCCAGCAAATCTTATCTAAAATTCCTTTTGGGCACTCCAGACAACTCAACAATCAGCTTCGCAACACCTTCGCGAATCTAGAGATCCTCCCCGCAGAGCGAATATTACGTGCACCAGACATACATGTATACCGTGATATTTGGATAATATTGAGATGGTATTGCACCCATCTCAAACCACCAATTCTATCCCAATATCAAGCCATCACACCCAGGGCTCTAAACGAGCCGAGTTTGAACGAGCTCGGGCTTGACTCGTGTTCGGCTTGTTCGAAATTGCTCATGTTAGGCTCAAAATTGGCTAGTCAAAATTAATTCAAAAAAATATATGTAAAGTGTTTGATTCAAACCTGGAACAAATCTATGCAAAAGAAGATGTGCAACTAAATTACCACATGAGTTGTTATAATTTAAAGTTAAATATAAATATATATATAATATATTATTATATAAATAATATATATAATATGTTATTATATAAATAGTTATGTATTTTTATTTCGAGCTAAAATAAGCCGAACATAAGAAAACAAATAATTATTTGTATTTGACTCATTTTTAATTCGAGCTTAAAAGAATTGTTCGTGAAGCCTAATAAGAAATAATTAACGGACCAAACACAAGCAATTAACTCTTTTGACAGCCCTTTCAATACCCTTAAACCCCATTTCTCCTCTCTCCATGGAGTATCATCTAGAGAAGAACCAAGAGTCAAAATTTGCTGATGAAGAAGAGAAGACGACCACTGCTCCAGGTGCCGAGAATCGAGTATGCGTCACCGGCGGCAACGGCTTCATTGGATCTTGGATTGTGCGAACCCTAATCGACAAGGGTTACACTGTCACTGTCACCTTCCAGCCCGGTACCGATTGTTCCCATCTCCTCTCATTCCCCGGCGCTGAGGAAACCCGCCTTCATCTCAGGGAGGCCGATCTTCTCGACGCGACGGCGATCGCCGACGCAGTGTATGGGTGTCGTGCTGGAGTGTTCCATGTGGCGTCGCCCTGCACGCTGGAGGCTCCGCGGGATCCGGAACGGGAGCTGCTGATGCCGGCGGTGATTGGGACGATTAACGTTCTGGAGGCAGCGAGGGCCGCCGGATCTCGACGGGTGGTGCTTACATCCTCCATCTCGGCCATGGTGCCGAATCCTAAATGGGCCACTGATCGACCTGGGCTTCCAGTAGATGAGGAANCGTTCTGGAGGCAGCGAGGGCCGCCGGATCTCGACGGGTGGTGCTTACATCCTCCATCTCGGCCATGGTGCCAAATCCTAAATGGGCCACTGATCGACCTGGGATTCCAGTAGATGAGGAGTGCTGGACCGATCTGGATTACTGTGAAACACGCCAGGTGATGCTTTTTGTCTCATTCTTCACGATCAGGTATTCACGATTGTGCATTTCTATTTATTTTTCTAAGCTTTGTGACAACTGGTGTAATCGTAAGCAAAAAGTAACGATAGAAATCGATCAATGTGTTGCAGATAAAAAAAAAAAGAAGATGATCTTAGGTTTTCCCTAATCCTCTCACAACTTCAAACCAGGATAAGCTCCAGAAAACACCTCCCAGATCACAGTTGTCTTGCAGCATTTTGTCAACACCATCTATTGTTTTGTAAATGAGCGCTTGAGGGAAGAGTTCATCTTGGATTTTCGTCAGCTCATTTAGAACTATAATATTAACATTATCTACTAATTAAAGGCCATAATTAACAAAGAAGATCTTCTTGATCCCAGTCTCAATCGGAATTAAACTGCTTTGTCAAGAATGAAACTTTTAATAATTTCTCTATTGCTTCCGAGGCCCATATTTGGATTAAGTGGAACAATTATAGGCTAGCTTCCATTCCAATTCTTTCCTGCCTGCAATGTCCGCTTGGCAAAATGACTTTCTCCTGCTTAATCTCATTTTATTTACTACATTTTATACTAAAATGGTGCTCTAGGATGAAACTTCTGTGGGAACTAATTGAGAACTTTTCCCATGACATTTCAGAGAGTTGGGTCGTTTGCAGGGATTTTACTGCTCCTGTTCTTTGAATTTTGAAGTAGGAAGAAGGCATCTTCCTTCCAAAATTTTGAGTTTTAAAGAATGTGTCTTCAATACTAGACTTTATGAAATCCCTAGTGTATTTCTCTCCCATACTTGGTTCGATAATCAATTGGATGTTCCACTCAGATCCAAAATTGATTTGGTGTTTTGCAAAAATATTTTGTTAAATTATTTTCTTCATTCATTCTACCTAGTGCTAATCCAGTTTCCTTCGATTACCGCCCATTCATCTTGAGAGTGCAACCTCTTCTTTACTCTACCCAGCACAAATTTCTCTTAAAAGATTACCGGGCTCTAATATTGCCTCTTGTTATTATGTGGAGTCTTATTGTGTTAATCAATTGTTCACTCGGAGCCCTCAATTTTGCTGATCAAGCTTGGTGGCCAGTTTGCTTAGGAGTTACAAGGGGGTGTCCCCCTTATATTAGGATCAAGGGTAGCGCCTCCGATTTTTTTTTTTCTGCACCTAGCACCCCAACATTAAACCAACAATGCCTTGTTATGGCATTAAGATAAATGTTGAACATTGATTCGAGAGATTCAAAATAAATTAATTAAATAGAAGCACACAAGCAAGTAATTTAGAAAAAAAAATATGCAAAAAACATCAAGATTTAAAGTGAAAAAATTGAGAACGAGAAAAAATCACAGAGCAATGCCTTACCAAGACATTTACTATAATATGAGGAGAAATTATACAAATTATACTACACTCAAACCTCTCTATTCTCTTGGAATTCAAGAACGCTCCTCTCCTTTCTCTTTTGCACAAGAGAGCTTACAAAAATCTAACATCAACTCGCAGCACTGCTTCACACTATTTGCACGCACCTCCCACAACGAAGAATCACAAAACTTAAAGTCTCGATTTGCAAAAATTAGTTACAGGCGCCTGGGCGCCATCCTGGGGCGTGGAGTTTTCGGGTGCTTTTTTCCAGAATGCTGGAAACAAGCTGAGCGCCTAACCACCCCTACGAGTGATGGATTTATGCCTGGGCACCTTTGCCAAAGGTGCCTGAGCGCCTGAGATCATTAATTTATTAATAATTAACATGTGCGACAAAANATATATATATATATATATATATATATATATATATATATATATATATATATATATATATATATATATGAGGAAGATAGCTCTTAATCAATGCCTACAGATATAAAATTAGGGTAAACACATGAGAGCATACATAAGTTTAAAAGGGTTTTACATCTTTGTATGATGAGGAAGAACTTTCAATTTAAAGGGGGAAAAAAATGAGAAATGTATGATATATTCATTAATATTTAGAGAAATATTCATGGAGCTTGAAAGCAATGAGAGTGATAAATTAAGAGCATAATTGATTTGTAGATATTAAATAAAAAAAAGCCATGATTTAGAGCATAATGGAATTGTAGATATTAAATATAAAAAAACTAAGAGCAAGCTTAATCATAACTTATTAGACATGCAATCAAGAAGAAATTTGATAAATTTGATCCTAATTAGAATCTAATAGAAGATATATTATTAGATGTGAAGAAGGATTACAACATTGATTTGTTTTAAGAGAAAGCTTGATGATATCATGAGCAAGCTATCATATATGTATAAGGTCCCTCAAAGTTATCACACCTAGGGTCCAGAAGGCATTACAACCACCCAATAACTAAATATGTTTAGTATTATTCAAAAGGAAAAAAAGATCGTAGACCCAAGCAATAGCTAAAATAAGAAAGAAAATATGGATTTTATTTAGTTTTATAAATAAGAATAAAATAACTCAAAGAAAAATAAGAAACTTACTGAAATAACTACACAAAACCCAAAAATAAAAAAAAAACACTAATAAAAATGCGAAAAAGTAAATCTAAAGATGTAATGTGTGTTCTATGGAGATGACCCTCTAAGTAACTGAATGAAACATACTATGCAAAAATATTAACCAGTGAGTTTATTATCTATACTCAGCAAATAATTATTATTTATCCAATCGGAACCAACAAGGAATTGTATCATGCAATATGAATAAAAAAAGGGAAATAATTTGTAAAAAGAGTATCAAATACTTATGACTACGAAAATGAGTGACTTAAACACGTGTACTTCTATGTAAATATTTATATTTCAAAATATAATGTGTTTATACACATAAGATTTAATAATATTTTAATAAAATAAAATAAAATAACTAGACAATAATCCTACAAAAATCCAATGATTTCTCCATGACCCATCGACCTCGTTAGCCACAATAATAATTTATTGCAGGCATAATAATATTATAATATTAGACATATTTCATACATTACAATTAATGCATATGAATATAACTAAAGAATGTCTATTAATATTTATATATAATTATGAATTTATAATAATGAGATTTAATGCATTAAAATAATAGCAAAATAATACATATTGTAAACACAAGACAAAAGTAAGTAAATAGGACATTATACAGCATTAAAAAATAATTAATTACTCATAAAATTCATTATGAACAAGAAATAAAATATATTGTAGATATATTAACTCAATTTGAATGGTACAACTGACAAACTTACAATTAACAAGTAATCCAATATAAGTAGTAAAAAAAAATCACCCTAACAATGAAGTGGGTATTTATCCATTGATCAATAACAACTACTTATTTCAAGACTAGAAATAATGCTCCAAATATTTAGTGGTTCAACCAGTGTCCTACACAGATCAAATTCTCAAGAGTTAAACAATTATTTATACACACACACACCGTGCGCATGCTTGTGTGTATTTGAATTAATTAATAATTATTATTATTAGTTATATTACAACAACAAAAACAACAAAGGCTTAATCCCACTACGTGGGGTCTACAACATGAATCATTTTTCTCAATTGCGTCCTATTTAATGTCATATTTTCATTTAGCTCTAGTAAATTAAGATCGTTTTTTTTACAGTAAGCCCAAGTCTTCACTACCTCTGCCTTTCTTAACACAAGTCGAATCTAAAATATCTACTCTCCTAATCGGATCATCAGATGGTCGATGTTCAATGTGATCAAACCATCTAAGATAACTTTCTTTAGTTTTGCCCGTCACATGAGCTACACCAACCCTATCACGAATATATTCATTTCAAATTTTATCTCTAAGTGTAAAGCCACTCTTCCACCTAATCACTCTCATCTCGGCAACACTTAACTTATTATTATGCTTCTCTTTTAAAGGCCAACATTCAACGCTATAGAGCATTGCAGGTCTCACCACCGTCTTATAAAATTTTCCTTTCAGTCTAAGCGGCACTTTCTATCATCTCCCCACCGTCTTATAAAATTTTCCTTTCAGTCTAAGCGGTACTTTTCTATCACATAAAAGACTCACCAACATTTTATAAAATTTTTCTTTCAGTCTAAGCGATATTTTTTTTATCACACAATAGGCCCCAAAACACTTCAACCAACCAACTTGAATTCTACTATTAACATCCCCATCTATATCACCATTGCTTTGAACAACACACCCGAGATATTTAAATCGATCACACCTTTTAATAATTTAATCACCCAAAGTCACACTTAAGGGCTATAATTCTATCACCAACTCTATTAATTTTTACAACATTATCTTTCGAACTCTTATCAATAATTACACCTACATTATTTCTAGTGCGACTCTTATCAGAATACCAAAGTTTAAAACCTAAATTATCAATCTTCTTAGCCTTTTCTCCAAACCATTTAGTTTCTTGAATGCATAAGATACTAATTTTTCTATGGATCATAATATCAATTAATTTCATTAATTTACCATCGAGAGTACCTATATTCCAAGATCCTATCCTAATGTTAGTTTCATTAGTTTCATGGACTAACTTCTTTACCCCCATTCTTTCGTAATGTGAGAACATTTGCTTATTTGACATTACACTCGGGCGCCGGTGTAACAACCCTTGCACATTTTTCATTGTATTCAGGCTATATAGCGCGTCGCTACCATTGGACACCCTAACACTTACATAATGATCAAAAGGATTCATGTCATGATTTTTTTCGACAAGTTTTATGCTGGTTGTCGACTACGTAACGCAACCCTTCACTTTTCTCATTCGGGCTTGGGACCAATACTAGCAGTGTTATTATTAGTCATGATTACTGTTACTATATTTTTAAAAAAGTTTGGAGCCTAATCAAAATTAATTTTAAAATAATTTATCATAGACGAATCAATTAAATGATTAACCAATTTACTTTAGCATATTATGTATAAGTAACTTTAAATAAAAAATAACAATAAAATTACATCCATGGGAGAAAAGGAAGAGGAGAGGGCTTACAATGTGCTTGATCTATTGAAAAAGGAGGCTCGAAAGCTGCCTATTTGAGAAGGAGGCGAGGAGGCCTTAAAAACGACAACGGGTCAATGCTCTACCTTCAGCTAGGTCAAGATAAGTGGGGCGAGAGGGAGGAAGAGAGAGCTATTGGGGTCATTGGATGCAAAGGGGGTGCTCGACAACAACATATGAGTCGCTAATGCCCATGGTCTCCTTAAATAGGGAGAGGAGACAACATGAAAGGTGGGGAAAGATAGTCAGTTTGTGCAATAATCAATACACAAGGAGAGAAATTCTCATGGTGATCAAGTGAGACGACACATTAGAAGAATCACCAGAAACGGAGTGGCGATTGTGAGAGTACGAAAAAGGAAATTTTTGGATCTCAAAAAAGCATTCTATCATAACATCTCATCATACATAATCATGCTCACGGAAAAAAATTAAATAAAGATAACTATTGATCTTCAGCCTAATAGTGGAGAATGATTCAAATATATATATATATATATATATATATATA
>JXCR01146855.1:93549-168079 GCA_002079205.1 Phalaenopsis hybrid cultivar | reverse complement strand
TGATCAAAATTATAATGATGAATAAATTATGCTCATGACTTCCGATTTTTATATCTTTTAAATTTAGGAGGGATTAAGTTTTAATTAAGATAATTAAACTTATAACTTCCTATTTTTATCTCCCGATCTATTCATAATTTATATATAATGTTTTAATCAATTTGACATGTTGAATTTTATAAAGTTGATTCAGTTGAGATCTGAGAGATGTGAAATTTAAGGTATATTTTAAGTCATCAAAAAATTTTATCTGATTTCTCAAAATGAATTATTATAGCCTCTATTGACTTGGTGGTAATGAGTTTGATCTATGAAAATAGCCTCACTCAAATGTAGGGATAAGATCACTTGCATCGACTCATTACAATTTCACTCATTGTTTTAAAATTGCGCAATAGGAGGTGCACCTCAAATACTTTCGCCAATAATTTATTTTTTTAATGCTTGTTAACCCAGCAATGGTATCCTGTGGCGAAGACAATGGCAGAGAAGAAAGCTTGGGAATATGTCGAAAAGTACAATTTAGACATTGTAGCAATCAATCCCTCCACAACGCTTGGTCCCCTGTTGCAGCCTGGTCTGAATGCAAGCTCAGCTGTCCTTCAACAACTCTTACAAGGTTTGTGTAACTGTAGTTTACAAGATTGCGAGAATTACAAATTCAGGCTATGTAATTATTCTTTGCATGATTTGAAGGTTCTAAGGATACTCAAGAGTTTCACTGGCTTGGCTGCGTGCATGTGCGTGATGTTGCTGCTGCTCAGGTCTTGCTGCTGGAGACACCAAACGCCTCTGGGAGGTATCTATGTACCAATGGGATATATCAGTTCAAGGATTTTGCCGAATCTGTTGCTCAGCTATGCCCCAATTATGGCGTCTATAGGTACATAGTACTTACCAACTCGCAGCTTTTTATACCCTGTCAAGTTTATTCTTCCATCGTCTACTTAAGTGGAATATCTTATAATATTGAAAAATTTACATGGTTACCATACAATTCTTATGCATTTACATTTCTCACACCTACACTTTGCAATACTCCACATTTTGGTCATTTGCATTCACATCTGTATTTTTAGGTAATGTCCCTTGGGGTTTTTGACTCAATGATTTAGCTATTTTCCTAATTTGTGTTTCAATATTCCTAATGGGATATATCAGTTCAAGGATTTTGCCGAATCTGTTACTCAGCTATGCCCCAATTATGGCGTCTATAGGTACATAGTACTTAAGAACTCGCAGCTTTTTATACCCTGTCAAGTTTATTCTTCCATCGTCTTCTTAAGTGGAATATCTTATAATATCGGAAAATTTACATGGGTACCATACAATTCTTATGCATTTACATTTCTCACACCTACACTTTGCAATACTCCACATTTTGGTCCTTTGCATTCACATATGTATTTTTAGGTAATGTCCCTTGGGGTTTTTGACTCAATGATTTAGCTATTATCCTAATTTGTGTTTCAATATTCCTAATAGCTGCAACATGACTTTGTATTTGATTCTCCATGTTCAATACTACTTCTTCCAAAGATACATTCTTTTCCCTAAATTAGGATTAGAAGTAAATTCCAAAGAGTATGTAAGTTTTGGGTTGCCACTACCCTGATTATTTCAATTACCTACAAAGTTGGGTTGGTTATTACTCTAGTGTTGGTTTCGTACCCCTTGGTTATTATTGTTCTAGCTAAAGTGTTGGTGGATTTTTTAGTCTGGCTTGTAGGTGTTGGAATATAAGTTATCGGGTCTGTTGGTTATAGCATTCAAGGTTTCCAGAGAGTTAGTGCTAGAATCTCTGATTTGCTCATAATCAATCTCATTACTTGGTAGGGATCCTTGCACTGAATTTATTTCTAGATTATCTAAGTTCCTAGAAATAACAACCTAGGAGGTGAGGATTCCTTAGCCATTAGTGTCATGGACACCAACTTCTTTCATAGGGTGTCTCTCTCCGAAGGTCATTGAAAGTTATTCGTAATATCCTCCATTAGCGAATAAGTCTTCTTAAATGGCTTTAACATAAGTGCCCCCCCCCCAAAAGCCACAACATCTATAATCGGTCTCCACAATTTTGCGAACACATTGTAAAAAGTTTGAATGAGAAGCCAATCAAGTAGAGCGTGGTTTGAGCACTTTCTAAGCATCTTTTTAAACATCTTTCAAGCCTCATAAATGGATTCACCATCTAATTAGGTGAAGATATGATATCATTCCAAAGTTGGACATAACTCTAGAAAACTAACTATATGGAGATTAGGGTCTTCTACAGGTGAGTTTCTGAATTGATCTTTTTGGATGAAAAGTGTCAGCCTGAATGGTAGGGTTATTCATACTTCTATGAATTTCATCTATCATGGGTTTTGATAAATTTCTTAAGTGGTCTAGGCATGATATTCTCTTCCTGAGTGTTTGTCATCTCTCCTAAATACTTTTCAAAGTTTTTTTATTTTTTATTTATATTACGGATCTCTTAAATTCAAAGTCATAAGACATAAATTTAGCTAGTCCAGTCCTATGCATACAAGCTTGGAACTTGCAAGTGATAGCTTCTAAAGTAACAAGAAACACAATACACAAATAAAATTTACTGAAGATGTAAAATAGAAGATTATGCAGAAACTAAAAGCAAGAATAACAAATCATTTTTTTAAAATCTTCTAACACAATAAATAACAAATAAAATACAAAGAAAATACAACACGATGATTTGTAAGTCTAAACATTAATAGTTCAACAAAATCTTTCTAAAATTAGAAATTCAACGTAGTCCCCGACAACGACTCAAAAAACTTGATACACTTGTGTTGAAATTCAGAATAATCTGAAATAAAGCGGAACAATTTTATTAATATGAAAAAGAGTATAAATAACTCTTACATGAATCCTAGAATAGGAAAGACAATAAAAAAGAATTATCAGGAAAGGAAACACATAACACCAATATTTTTAATTAATCAATTCATATAAATTATTTGGAGGAAAATGAAATAACATAAAATAAGAAAACCTAAAATAAGAAATAAATTAAATCTGATCCAAGAAAATAAATCTAAAATAGGAAATGAAATAAAATTATATTAAGAAATAAATCTAATTTTTCAGTACTTTTAATACAAATAAATTATTTTCTAATATAATTTCCAACATCCTCCCTCAAGTTGAAGCATAATTGAAAATCATATTCAACTTTGATTTGAAAACCTCAAACAATGGGCGAGGGGAATCCTATGAATTAAATTTCAGGACTTCATCCCGTATTGCGGTTGCCTTTGAATACAATTCATGTAGTTTCTGTGGGTAAGCGGAAGACTCTTAGAGGTAATGTTGCATGAAAGTAGATAACCTACAAGAATAACTGACTTTTAGTTGGCTGCGTTTGTCTTTGATTGCAGTTACTGTAGTGTCTATAGGTAGGCGGAAGGTTCCTACTGGTAATATTACGAGAGAGTTTGCGGGGAAGTAAACAACTTGCATGAAAAATTGACTTCTAATTTATTGCAGTTCCTGCAGTGTCTGTAGGTATGCAGAAGACTTCTACAGATAATGAGATAGGGGAGTTTGCTGGGAAGTAGACAATCAACAGGAAAAACCGTAGGATATGTCTGCAGAGAAAAAAGAAAATTTTTTTGAGGTAGGTCTTGTTGCAGGAAAAGCTTTTGGAAGAGGGTCTATTGTAGAAAGGATTCCAGTGAAGGATCTGCCTTAGGAAAAGCTTTTGGAGGAGGGCATGATACAGAAAAAGAACTTCGAATGACAACCTAATGCAGGAAAAAGTTCCGGAGGAGGCATGCTGTAGGAAAAGCTCCAGAGAAGAGTTCGCTGCTGGAAAAGCTCTGGAGAAGGGCTTGTGGTAGGCAAAAGCTCTGAAGAAGGATTTGATGCGTGACAAGACTCCGGAGGAGGTCCAGTTGCAGGAAGAATTTTGATGGAAAACCTGCTACAGAAAAAACTCCGGAGGAGGGTTTGATACAGGAAAAAGCTCCAGAGGAGAGCTTGATTTAGGAAAAAAGACTCCATAGGAGGGCCTAATGCAGGAAAAAGGCTCCGGAGGAGGATCTGTTGTAGGAAAAGCTCTGGAGGAAGTTCTGTTGCGAGGAGAGCTTGCAACAGGATACTTCTAGCTACAACGCTGGGAGATTAACATGTGTGTCCAAAAAAAGTGTAAGAAAATGAGCAGAAACATACCGGCTCCTCGGAAAACCAGAAACAACAACACTCCTTAGCCTCTTTTGAGTTCATAAGAAACATATGTTTCATATTATAGTTCATGTTTGTCTACCTGGCACAATTACTTTCTATGGACAATGAGCTTGTGATTTGGGAAATAGGACCAAGACTTGTGATAGTGAAACAAAATATGGTCGTTAGAGTCAAACGGGTTTTAGAATGGGATATCTTTTGAAATAGCAGTATGCTGAATTAATGTGCATTCAAATGGCAGTTCAACAAAAGGAAGCAAATTCTGACAGAAAAAAAACAATGCATTTGGAGCTTCTATATTATTTTTTTGAAAGTTCCCATTCAACAATTAATTTATGGTGCTTTCCTCTAGGGAAATGCTTATAGGTTATGATGATAAATATATTCTTTGGCGTTTATGTTACATTGCTTTTTCTATGATCCCGGCTCTTATTAATTGGGATAAGGCTAATGCTGATGATGATAATAAAATTAATGAGAAATTGCTGGTAAAATTACCATCTTATGGTAGAACAAGTGGCGAAATTAGGTCAAGTCTGAAGCGGGCAATTGTCCATCCTAGAATTTGAGCTTTTTCTATAAATGATAGAAGATTTAATAATTTTTTCAATATAGTTTGAGCAATTTAGTAATTTTTTTCCTAATCTCAATAGATTTTCTTGCTCAATACTCGTTCGCTTTAGCATGATCATCTTCGATCGAACCCTCTTCACCTTCCTACTAGTTACATACACTTTACAAATATATCCTGTAAATTATATAAATTGACATGTATAGACCTAAATTTTAATATTTATTTGTATAATAATTAAATTTTTAACATCTCATCAGAAATACTACTAATATTAATTTTGTAAAGTGAAACATATATTTTCATGCATATGTTAAGTTATGAAAATATCGAACTTTAGGTCTTAGATATGAAAATTTATAAAAATGGTATGGTATGTTTGTAAATTTCCAGTATTGCTTTACAGGTTCGATCAAGAAACTCAGCCGGGACTGGTTGCATGTAAGGATGCTGCTAAAAGATTGATTGAGCTTGGGATGGTCTTCACTCCAATAGAAGAGGCAATCAAAGAATCAGTGGAAAGCATGGAAGCAAAGGGCTTTCTTGTTCCCACCTAACCTGCAATAGTAATTCAACTAGCCTCTTCCTCATGAGCAAGATCTTTATCAATAACAAGCTTTTCTATGAAACATTAATTATTTAATTGAATTGAACCAAACACGATCGAACACAAGTTTATTCGTATTCGACTTATTTATAAATAAAATTGGATCAAAAAACCCAAATTGATCTTTGAAAATGTAGTTAGGCATTGTTGGGCCATCATATGTTCAAGATGTCATGCCATTTTCAATTACAATAGTGTAGAGTTCACTCATTCAAGATTATTTAAATCGTAAGATTCTTCCTAGAACTCATCATTTTTTGTTTATCTTGGTTAAGCAACTCTAGAACTCTAGCCCTTAGTTGGTAGCTGTTTTTATCCAGTCGAGTCTAATTAGCCAAACATAAGTAGTGGAATTAGCCATCTCTCATCTTTTGAGTTAAACTAATTTGAGCATTGAATTGACTAGATAAACATAATCTTTAATCACACGTGTATGAATAATATTCAATTCTTTTCAAATTATAAAGCCAGGCATAGTCCGAATCTTGTCCTTAGTCATTTGATCGCATATATTTTAGAAATCAAGTATAATGTTTACTTCATCATATTCCTACTTTAGTTATCAATCATTTTTTCATATACTTTTTAGCTCCAAAAGGTGTATCATTTTGGTTGATGATAGTGAAGAAGAAAAGAGAAGTCTGCCTTCTTACAACTACCCCACAAGATGCTTGGACTTAAAAATTCTCTAGCTTGATGATCACTAGGGCTGTAAATGAGCCGAGCTAGAGCGAGCTCAGGCTTGGCTCGTTCAAAATTTTTCGAGTTTGAAGTCGGCTTGTGTTTAAAATTGGCTCATGAACTGTGTGTTCGTGTTCAGCTTGCTCGTTAAACTTAATTTGAAAAAATAAATGTAGAGTATTGGATTCAAACCTGGACCAAATCTATTCAAAAGAATACACATAACACCATTATCACATGAGCTATTGTGATTTAAACTTAGATATAAATATATATTATTATATAAATAATTATATGATTTTTTTTATTTCAAGCTAAAACGAGCCGAACGAGTGTGAACCAAATAAGAGCTTAGTTCATCTCGTTTACTTAACGAACGAGCCGAACAAGAGCTACTTAACGAGCCGACACGAGTTATTCACGAACAATGAGTTTTTTTGACAGCCCTAACGATCACTTCATGTAGACAAATGAAATTTAAATTCTCCACCAAAAACAATTCGAGTACTGATGGAGAAGGGCACATTTTCTCTCTATTTCATAGTAAGGTAATTTCATTCCCATTCTTCACTCTATTTCAGTTTGCTCTCCTTGATGCGAAACCAATCTTCTGTGATCATATAATAATGCCTCGAAATCTTCGCATGGGTTGCTCAAGAAAAAAAGATTGTCTTCCCATGTTGATTTTAAGAGGAATGAAAAAGATGAAAAATTGCACCTCTTCATATTTTTGTAATATATAATTTCAATTTATTTGAAAATATTTTTGTAATTTATACTATATGAAATAATGTTGAGCACTACCAAGTGAGCGAAATAAATTATCCCGTGTAAGGAATGTGTGCGGTGTCCGATCCGGATTTACGGTCCTGATGTATTTCGGTGGGCTCCACCAAAAATTTTTTTTTAACAGAAATAATCATGACTGTAGATCATCGTGATCTACGGTCAGGATCGGACACCGCATGCGTGCGGTGTCCGTATGTAATAATTTCTCCCTTTCAGTTGGTAAAAAGATGAATAAATTAATAAAAATGACATTTTAATTCTTACCACCCACTTTTTATATATTTACATATCTAACCTAAATTTTAGCTTCAAATGAAAAACATTATTAGTACTAACTTTTTAAAATTGAAATGTACATTTTCATGCATAAATTATAACATCAAAATATTATAAATGTAAATATTACACTTTAGGTGTTAGATTTGTAAGTACATAAGAATTGTATGGTATATATGTAAATTTTTCATAAACAAATTGTCGTTGTTAGTGAGTGGAGAACTACCCAACATGGTAGAGTGGACTGACTCGTAGAAGCGTCGATGTACAGCTTAGTCTTTTAAGGTCGGACCTAAGCCATACTGCATGAAATGACGTACAAAAATAAGCGAGTTAGGCTGATTGTGAAGCATAACCGAGCAATTTATTTATGATGCGGGCCAAACCACAACGGTCTCTCGTGTTTCTTCTATCATCATCTCATGGGGTTTTATCTTTACCTTGGATGATTAAGTGAGAGTTTGAGAAATGGCTTGATTTGTTAATAGCAAATGTTTCAGGCGCCCTGTATGCAATATAGCCTATATGAAAAATACGAGAATGTTTGAGTGGGAATTTGAGAAATGCCTGAATGAGGGTGCTTGATTTGTTGATAACAATGTTTCGGGTGTCTTGTATGTAACTACATCAAATGCAAAGTATGGGATGGAGTTTTATTATTACCTTTGATGTTTAAGTGAGAATTTGATAAATGGTTAAAAGAGGGTGCTTGATTTGTTCATAGCAATGTTTCGGGTACCCTGTATGTAGTAGTTTCAAATGAAAAACACGAGGTGGGATTTTATCTTTACCTTTGATGTTTGCGTGAGAATTTGAGAAATGACCGAAAGAGGGTACTTGATTTGTTGATAGTAATGTTCACGGTGCCCTATATGTAATTTGAGTGAGAATTTGAGAGATGGATGAAAGATGGTACTTGATTTGTTGATAGCAATGTTTTGGGTGCTCTGTATGTAGTAGGTTGAAATGAAAAATATGGGGTGAGTTTTTATTTTTATCTTTGATGTTTGAGTGAGAATGACAAGTGACTGAAAGACGGTTCCATGTATGTAACTGCATCAAATGCAAAATATGGGGTGTCTTTTTATCATTGCCTTTGATGTTTGGTGGTAATTTATGTTGGTTTTTGTGTAGAGGTGGCGGTGTTGGGGAGGTGATGGTGTGTGGTTGTGTTTGTATTAGAGTATGTGTTGGTGAATGTGTGGAGGTGATGGTTTTGTGGGGGTTGTGGTTGGTGTGTGATTGTGTTTGTGTTAGAGGATGTGTTGATGAATGTGTAGAGGTGATAGTGTTGTGAAGGTGGTGGTTAATGTGTGGTTATGTTTGTGTGGAGGTGTTAATGTGTGGAGGTAGTGGTGGTGGTGTTGTGGATGTGTTTGTGTCTTGATGTGTTGGTATGTGGAAGAGTTGGTGTGTGGAAGTTGTGTCAGTGATGATATGTAGGTGGTGGTGTAGTGTTGTGTGGAGGGGCATTGGTGATGATACTGTTACATTCATTTTTTTTGAGTTGCGATATTGTGGCATTCTTATTTATGTTATTTAGTTTTTTTTTATACTAGTAATACAATGATTAAGACAAAGGAGGTCGGTTCATTTGTAACGTGGGATAAAGAGAAAAAATTAACATTTTGAGACCTTAGCCTCAAGTAGAACTATAAATGAGTCGAGCTGGACCTCAACTCGTGTTCGACTTGTTCCAATTTGCTCGTTTTCGAAACGGCTCGTGAACATTATGTTCGTTTTCGGCTTAAATAGCACATTCTGGTTCGTGTTTGATTCGAAATAGGCTCGTTAGAACATATTCCGCGGAATAGCACTAAGTAACATAATGGAATAACACCACAATGTTATTAGGGTGTTATTCGCGGTGTTATTGGTGTTATCGTGTTACACCGCGGAATAACACCAAGCAATACCACAAAATAACACTTTGATACTCGCGGTATTATTGGTGTTATTCCACGGTGTTGATGGTGCTATTATGCGGTTTACACCGCAGAATAACACTGTTGCGGTGTTACTCGGTGTTATTCTACAATGTAACACCACATAATAACACTGATAACACCTCGAAACTGATAACACCTCAAATAACACTGCGGTGTTATTCCACGGTTTATGTGGCCGGTAACTACTCCAACTTCCCACTATGACCTCTGTCACCAACTGATGCTACTACAGCTTTCAAATATAGTCACAATGACTAAATGACGCTATTGCAGTCATCGAGTATGCCTTATGTGACTGAATGATGCTCTTATTTTTTTCAACTACAACATTTGTGACCAATTGACACTATTACAATCATCGCTTATGGACTGTGTCTAACTGCTACTATTGTATCAATCGATTACAGCCTTTTCGACCAATTACTACATTTGTAGCAAACAAATATGATATTTGCGGCTAGCTATTGCTATTATAGTCAAGAACTATGTTTATTGTAACTCAATCATGACTGTTATAATTGAATTACTATTACACATGTAATTATCTGTTAGTCAATTTCATTTTATTTGATTCATGAAAAGAGTGGACTTATGTACTTACAAACACAAAGTGATCACTTTGATTCTGCTAGGCCATAATTATTTTTCTAGAAATTTTCCAAATAAAAAAATACTAATATCTCCTCTTATTACTCGTCTAATATTTATAGTGTTTTAGATCTTAGAGAGAGAGAGAGAGATGAGTAATGTGTATTCACGTGGGACCATCGAATGCAAGTGCCAACTTATCTCGATCGACCCGACCGCCGCGTTCCAATGAGCGAGGCATCGTCCCCCCTTCTTCTTCAAGATCAAGAAAACAAAAATGAAAGAAAAAAACAGGGCCATTTATTACCTCTCAAGACTTTCCGCTCTTCCACTCCTTCAGTGCTCTTCTCCTCCTCCAAGAAAAAGAAGAGGATGGTGGAGTCAGACCACCTTCTGCCTACAATCCCACCTCCACCTTCCCCTGCCTAAAGTTATCCATCATTTGATCCCCATTTCTCCTATAAAAACCAGAAAACTTTTCAGACAGAAAAAACAAGAGCAACGAAGAAGAGATCATGGGAAGCATGGAGGAATACACTACCTCTCGCAAACAGAACCATCAGCAACAGAGCACAATCCGATCAAAACTGAAGCTTGTTCTCCTCCTCATCTCCTCCAACCTCCTCACCATCTACCTTTTCTCTTCCCACAAACCCCTTAGCTTCCGCCTGTCAGATCACGTCCCTGTAATCCATCTCTGGGACTCTCAATCCCTCCTCCGCGAACTCAACTCCACCCAACTCCGCCTCTCCCAAACCAAATCCCAGCTCTCCCAACNAGATGTGTATAAGAGACACTAATTAGAGTTGTCAAAACAACTCATTGTTTGTGAACGGCTCGTGTTCGGCTTGTTAAGCAAACGAGCCCAACACGAGTTGAGCATTGGCTCGCTCGTATTCGGCCTTTTTACACTCCTATTAAATTTGATTAAATTTGGGTACATTGTTTTGCTTTTTGTTCATATTTGATTTGTTTTTTATTTGAAGATTTACATGCATCGCTCGATTTATGTAATTATATATCTAACATTGAAATTTTATATTTTATATTTATTTTGTGACACGAAAATTTTGGGTGGTATTAAGTAAAAATTTAAAGTTTTGGTGTTAGATATATAAATATTTAGGAATTGGTTGGTCGGTATTTGAATATCCCTTTATTATTTGTATATTTAGTTTTTATCAGTCATAATTAGATTAGGCAAATGAAGATTAGTGTAAGATAAAACTTGATTAGTCATAATTAATATTTATTGAGTAAAATGAATAAAACTACCATTTGGTTAAACTAAACAAAAGATAATATTAATTTATTACATAACATAATTTCATGTACATGCCTACCCCATAATTCTTATTCTTATGTATTTACATATTAACATATAATGTTCTATATATTTATATGCTTGAAAATAAAATTATTATATTTAAGTAAGAAATATCATTATATTAATGTTTTGGAAGTGCAATACATCATTCCATGCATTATTTTATGACACAAGAGTGCTATAAATGTAAATATGAAACTCTATGTATTAGATATACAAATGCATAAGAATTAGTTGGCATGTATGTAATTCCCCAAAATTTTTTATTTATTTGCATATTTAATGCTTAAAATTTAATATTCATTTATAAAATAGTTTAGCATTATAATCACATCAATTAGCAGTGTCGCCTTCTGCGACTCCTTGGTATAGTTTGTAAGACCCCTAAGGTCACGGATTTGATCCTGCTTATGTGCGGCTCATCTAATAGCCTCTAGCCAGAAGAGTCAGTAGCTATATTTATATATACAATTTTTTTTTTACTATAGTGTTATTTTTATGGTTAATTGTTTATTATCTTAAATTTGTTTGTATATAATTAATTTGATTGAATATTAATATTTTTTAAGTAATAATTTCATTTTTATTTGGTTAAATTAAATATATTACACTTAGTATAAATAGCAATTGAATTAATCATTAATTAATAATTTATTAAAACATACGATTTTATTTCGCCAATTTAAATAACAAATTTTATTATCTTCTATTAGCAAATTTTTAAAAATTAATTTATATTAATTATTAAGGTTGATTATTTCTAATTAAAATAAATATATCTAATTTATTTGATTTATCATTAATAATTTTAGAAAAAATTTACATACTTACCTTACAATTTATATATATTTACATATCTAATTTCTTAACTTTTTTATTTAAATTTATAATTCTGGTGTGATAAACATAAAATGAATAAGTATGTTTGATATGATATTAAAGGTTTAAGTTTTATGCAAATAATTGTTAAAAGTTTGGTTGTTAGATATGTAATGGCTAAGAATTCTGAGTTATGTACATAAATGCCCCACACATTTAATTTAATATTTTATAGGCGTGAGTCTTAAGTATTATTTCTGTATAGGGCTGTCAAAAGGGCTCGTTGTTCGCGAATAACTCGTGTTTGACTCGTTAAGAAGCTCGTGTTCGACTCGTTAATTTCGTTCGATAAGTTAACACGAACACACTTTTTGAGCTCAAAATATAAACGAGCCGAACACGAGCAGAGCATGGCTTGCTCTTGTTCGGCTCATTTACACCCCCATTTCTGTACACGTAAAAAAATGCCCACACGAATTTCAAAATACATGGGAGATCTAGAAAAGTAGTACGACATATCAGACGAACAAATAAATGATCTTTTTCAGATAAACAGCGACGAAAGTCCCTCACCTAAACGATCAAGAGAAGATAACAAACAGAAGCTTTTTAAGAAAGTCATCAGCCTGCGGATCAATCAATTGACATCACTCCTCTCCTCCGGCCCATGAATCGATCGAATCAACATCCATCAAATGATCTGTGACCTTTATCAATTGAATGGTTCCTTCACTCTCCCTCTCTTAATTGTCTCAAAGTTCCATTTCTTGGGTATATTACCGGGAAAATTTCAGATTCAACAATTTCTTTTGAGAGATTTACATATATACCACAATTCATGTGAATTTAACACTTTAAATTTTTTATTAAATGCCACATTACAAAGATGTAACAATAAAATATTTTACTGTGATATACAATATATTGATGATATAAATGTAAAAATTAGAATTAAGATACTAGATTGTGTAAATACACAAAATGCAGCCTTTTTTGTTTGGCAAAATTTAGCTTAAATATTACTAAAAAATTGCTGCCAAAAGCCCATAAATGAGTAATGCGTGCATCACAGAAAAGGAATACAAGGGAGATAGAAGGATTTGGCTGCACATGTTTTGGATGGGACCTTGGTTCTCTAACTCTTATTCCCGTACCAAATATTTACAAATTGGGAAATTTACATACATACCACCCAATTTCTATGTATTTACTTATATAACGAACTTCAGGTGGTAGATCTGTACATAGAAAGGAATTATGATGTATTTATGTAAATACAAAGGAATTGTGAGGTGTTTGTGCATGCAAATTTTTCTTTTTTTTAGAATATTTACATACATACAATACAATTCCAATATTTTTACATATCTGACATTTAAAATTTTATATTTACATCTAATATGACATCATAAAATTAATTTATGCTAATTTTTTAAAAATATATATATTTTCATACATAGATTTATACTATCAAAATGCTATAAATACAAATATCAAATTTACTAATATAAGTTAATTTAGTTCATGAAATTATATTCAAGTTTCATTTAGTTCCAACAAATGCTGCTCATCACCCTTTTCCTGGCAATAAAGTCAATTCACATATCAATGTTTCTTGTTAATTCGCCTACAAATAGCCTCGAAAACAAACTATCAGACATTATTAGTACATTTATTAAAGGGGCATTTATATGCATGCCACCTAATTCTTATATATTTACATATCTAAACATCTATACTTTTATACATCGAGGCATTTACATGCATACCACCCAACTCTTATGTATTCACATTTCTAAAACCTAAACTTTAATCATTGCATTTATAACACCCAAACCTTTCACGTCAGGTCAAAAATATCCCTATTTTAACTCATAGAAAGTGAAATATAACTTTTCTTGTATAGACAATGTTGCATATGTAAACATTGAATTGAAGGCGTTAGGTGTGTAAATTCAAAAGAATTGATGGATATGCATGTAAATCTTCCTTTTATATTTATACCACCCAAATTTTCATATTACATAAAAAAAAAAAGCCCATATCATTCAAATCATCCAAGAGGTTTATGAAAAACATCTTAGCGTCTCACATGGGCACAATTAAAGACATTGGAGATGGCATCCAAAATAAGCTTTGATTGAGTGGCATTGATAATAGTGCTACATGGTGCTGGAGTAAAAAAGCGCCACATAATGTAATGAGAAATGAGTATCTTCCAAGCAACATAGGTCAATGCTCCTATTTTTTGCAAAAGCATATGGAGTTTGATTTTTTTTTTCTTTTTTTCCTCTCAAGTTTCCTCGACTTATAAATGAATTATGACGATGAAATGTGGAATTTCTACCCTTAGTAGTCACTTTAATAGCACTAGCTTAGACAATAATGCCATCCATAATTAGGTGCATGGTTTTGGCATTATTGACATGTTTATTCGAAAAATTGATGCTAAAACATTCATTAATTGCAGCAAGAAATTTGGGGCATTTACATACATACCATCCCATTCCCATGTATTTACACATATAATGTCTAAACTTTACTTTTTTTTTACATTTACATTACTCAAATCTTCCCTAACACATAAAAAATACAAATATTTTGACTTGAAAAAATGAAATGCACATTTTTCATTCATAGGTAAGATGACATATACGTAAAAATTGAAGTTTAGATGTTAGCTGCGCGCGCGCGCACACACACACATAGGAAATGGGTGGTATGTATGAAATTCTTCCAAGAACTTTTGCTACAAAGTGAAAGGGGGTTAAAGAATCACAAAATTCTTGAATGTTTTAGGTACTAACAATCATTCTACAAACAGTCTAGGGTGATGCATGTCTAATGGCTTCGCAGATTTTAGTAGACACATGGAGGACCAAGACTAGGACTACCATATGCTTTCCTAGGGCTTCATCACCATTTCCAATCTGAATATATAAATCGTATTACAATTTTTCAATTATATTTACTACCACCTTATTTTTATGGTTGATTGCTTATCAACTTAAATGTTCTCGTATATAATTAATTTGAATATTAATATTTTTTAAGTTAATTTTTTTTATTTGATTAAATTAATTATATCACACTTAGTATAGATAACATTTGAATTAATCATTAATTAATAATTTATTAAAACTTGCAATTTTATTTTGTCGATTTAATTAATAAATATTATCATTTTCTATTAGCAATTTTTTTCAAAATTAATTTGTATTAATTATGAAGGTTGATTATTTTAATTAAAATAACTATATCTAATATATTTGATTTATCATTACTAATTTTTGGAAAATTTACATTCATACCTTACAATTCTTATATATTTATATATCTAATACCCTAACTTTCATATTTAAATTTATAATTCTGGTGTGATAAACATATACATGAAAATGTGTCCCAGGCTTTATTATATGCAAATCATCTTGTAAATTAAATCATTTTTGTCATGTTAGAATCTAGGCCTATAAACAGGGATCCATTCCTTGGGCATATTTATCAAACAATTTCTTTTTTGAGATTTACGTACATATCACTTAATTAACGTGAATTTATAAGTAACAATTTAATTTTTGAATAAATGTCATATTATTGATGCATGAAAAGATGTATTTTACTGTGATATAAAGTATTTTGATGACATAAATGCAAAAAGTATAATTAAATGTTTAATTTTTTTAGTTATTTGGCAAAATTTTGTTTAAATATTACTAAAAAAATTGATGCGAAAAGCCTATAAATGATGAATGCGTGCATTACGCTAAAGGAAAAAGAAAGGATTAAAAATTTAAAAATTGGGATATTTACATACAAACCACCCAATTTCTTTGTATTTACTTATATAACCAACTAAACTCTATCTTTCCTATTTGTACCATTCAAATCTTTCATATCGCATAAAAAATACAGTTAAGGTGGCATGCATGTAAAAAATAAAGTTCAAGTGATAGATATGTAAATATTTTTTTAAAAATATAAATTTTCATACATAGATTTATACAATCAAAATGCTATAGATACAAAAATCAAAATTTATAATTCTGATTTAAATTTATAATTCTGGTGTGATAAACATATAATGAAAAAGTATGTTTGATATGGCATTAAAGGTTTTACATGGCTAAGAATTCTGAGTTGTGTACATAAATGCCCCACACATTTAATTTAATATTTTATAGGCGTGAGTCTTAAGCATTATTTCTGTACACATAAGAAAATGTTCGCACGAATTTTAAAATAGATGGGCGATCTAGAAAAGTAGTACGACAGATCGGACGAACCCATAGATAATCTTTTTCAGATCGGACGAAAATCCCTCACCTAAATGATCAAGAGAAGACGACGAACAGAAGCTTTTTAAGAAAGCCACCAGCCTGCGGAGCAATCAATTGACATTACCCCTCTCCTCCAGGCCATGAATCGATCGAATCAACATCCATCAAACGATCCGTGATCAATTGAATGGTTCCTTCACTCTCTCTCTCTTAATTGTCTCAAAGTTCCATTTCTTGGGTATATTTCCGGGAAAATTTCAGATTCAACAATTTCTTTTGAGAGATTTACATACATACCACAATGCATGTGAATTTATAAGTCTAACGCTTTAAATTTTTGATTAAATGCCACATTACGGATGTATGAAAAGATGTGATAATAAAATATTTTACTGTGATATAAAATATATTGATGATATAAATGTAAAAATTAGAATTAAGAAACTAGATTGTGTAAATACATAAAATGCAGCCTTTTTTGTTTGGCAAAATTTAGCTTAAATGCTACTCAAAAAATTGCTGCCAAAAGCCCATGAATGAGAAATGCGCGCATCACAGAGGAGGAATACAAGGGAGTGAAGGATTTGTTGCACATGTTTTCGATGGGACCTTGGTTTTCTAACTCTATTCCCGTACCAAATATTTACAAATTGGGAAATTTCTATGTATTTACTTGTTAACCAATTTACTTGTTAACCAACTTTAGGTGGTAGATATGTACATAGAAAGGTATTATGATGTCATACATAGATTTATACTATCAAAATGCTATAAATACAAATATCAAAATTTACTCATGTAAGTTAATTTAGTTCATGAAATTATATTCAAGTTTCATATAGTTCCACCAAATGCACCCTTTTCCTAGCAATAAAGTCAATTCACATATCAATGTTTCTTGTTAATTCGCCTACAAATAGCCTCAGACACTATTAGTACAATCATTAAAGGGGCATTTATATGCATGCCACCTAATTCTTATATATTTACATATCTAAACATCTATACTTTTATATATTGAGGCATTGACATACACACCACCCAACACTTATGTACTCACATATCTAAAACCTAAACTTTTATCATTGCATTTATAACACCCAAATCTTTCACGTCAGGTAAAAAATACCACTATTTTAACTTATAGAAAGTGAAATATAACTTTTCTTGCATAGACAATGTTGCATATGTATGTAAACATTGAATTTAAGGCGTTAGATCATGTGTAAATACAAAAGAATTGATGGATATGCATGTAAATCTTCCTTTTATATTTATACCACCCAAATTTTCCATAAAAAAAAAGCCCATATCAATCAAATCATCCATGAGGTTTAGGAAAAACATCTTAGCGTCTCACATGGGCACTACTAAGGCATTGGAGTTGGCATTCAAAGTAAGCTTTGATTGAGTGGCATTGATAATAGTGCTTCATGGTGCTGGAGTAAAAAAGCGCCACATAATGTAATGAGAAATGAGTATCTTCCAATCAACAAAGGTCAATGCTCCTATTTTTGCAAAAGCATATGGACTTAGATTTTTTTTTCTTTTTTTCCTCTCAAGTTTCCTTGACTTATAAATGAATTATGACGATGAAATGTGGAATTTCTACCCTTAGTAGTCTCTTTAATTGCACTAGCTTAGACAATAATGCCATCCATAATTAGGTACATGGTTTTGGCATTATTGACATGTTTATTCGAAAAAATGATGCTAAAACATTCATTAATTGCAGCAAGAAATTTGGGGCATTTACATACATACCATCCCATTCCCATGTATTTACACATATAATGTCTAAACTTTACCTTTTTTTTTACATTTATATCACTCAAATCTTCCCTACCACATAAAAAATACAAAATATTTTAAGAAATGCACATTTTTCATTCATAGGTAAGATGACATATACATAAAAATTGAAGTTTAGATGTTTAGCTATGTGTACGCACACACACACACACATAGGAAATGGGTGGTATGTATGTAATTCTTCCAAGAACTTTGGCTACGAAGTGAAAGGTGATTAAAGAATCACAAAATTCATGAATGTTTTAGGTATTAACAATCATTCTACAAACAAACTAGTGTGATACATGTCTAATGGCTTCGCAGATTTCTATAGTAGATACATGGAGGACCAAGACTAGGACTACCATATGCTTTCCTAGGGCTTCATCACCATTTCCAATCTGAGGTATCATCTTTCAAAATGTAATTACGTTTATTGTTTCCATATTCTGATATAATTGTGGTGATAGTTTAGCCAATCAAGATTCAATACTTGCACTGATAGGGCTTATTGAGCATGTCCATCAACTCTCTGAAGACTCGCTCTATCGGCTCGACGTCAATCAATTATTGTGTATAAGTTGATGCAGGACTCAATTTGATACGTGCCACTGCCAACTAATCAGAAAAATAATGGTCCCCGAAATCTCTACGCCATATGGATTTAAGTTAAAATCCTACTTAAATTTGTTAGCATATAGTCTCTTAGACAAATATGTAAATTTCCCTAAACATTTTATAAGAACTTTACCATGAAAATTAAAAAATTTGTCATAATTGAATCTTTTACTGGGAAAGAAAAAAAAAATAAAAACAGCAAAAGTTACTAAAAAATTTAATCTTTGATAATCCTAGAAAAACNGAAATTTTGTGGTAAAAGATTAAGACAAAGCGCTAATTTGCTCGCCAGGATCAACAATAAACAATTCATAGAAGCTAGTGAAGACAACAATATACAGTTCTGATACGACCATACATTGGCACAAGATATAATTTATGAAAACTGGGAGATTTTTTCTTCCGGGTGACATTTTTGGATAGTTCCAATTCAAATAAAATAGAATCTGTTTGATATATAAACTAAACAGATGTATCACTAAACTGAACTGTAACGCTGTACAAACAAGTCACGGAGGGTTGTTAGAACACAAAGATCACATAACAATGCTATTACAAAATAAAAAAAATTTAAAAAATGGAATATGATGAATTATCGGCTAAAATTAAAAAAGGTGCAAATAATAATAATAACAAAAATTTCACCTCCCTGGTAAAAGCATATCAGCTCATCCTGTAGGCCCAACCGTGCCTCTCCAGGTATCCTCGAACTGCCTCCTTGATGGCAAGGTTGGGTATCAATTGGTGACTACTAAGTGGCTCTCTTGTTATTGGATCAAACTTTCCCATCTGCAACCAGATCAACAAATTCTAGTAAATTCGGAACATATTCAGGAAATTTCTACACGTTTCTTAAATGCTATAGTTGGATTGGGTTGACCCGCCAACTCTACATTGACCTGCAAACCTAAAATTGAATCTAAATTGACCAGCCAATCCAAACTGAGCCGAGATTGACTCAAAATTGACCCAAATTTGAGCTTAGTGTTAAACTGGTTATACAAGTCGGGTTCAGATCAACAGGTTTAAGGTGGGTAGGGTTCGGATTGGACTTTCTAATCCGTTTATTATTCGAGTCAGATTCTGCTTAAACAATTTCGAATCATGTCAATTTCGGGTCAGAACTGCACCCGAACAGTGCACCCAATTTGACACCGCTACCCTAAGGGCAGGTCAGTCCAAGAAAAAAGTGTGAACTGACAACTGACTTGCAAGCTCTGTTCCAAAGACTCAATTTGTCATAAATATTGGATTTTAGTGAGTACTAATCACAATTCTACTGCATAACTAGTTGTGATATGTTGGCATTGTTTAGAGGGGCATGCGCATAGAGATTTGCTACNTGTACAAACAAGTCACGGAGGGTTGTTAGAACACAAAGATCACATAACAATGCTATTACAAAATAAAAAAAAAAATTAAAAAAATGGAATATGATGAATTATTGGCTAAAATTAAAAAAGGTGCAAATAATAATAATAACAAAAATTTCACCTCTCCCTGTTAAAAGCATATCAGCTCATCCTGTAGGCCCAACCGTGCTTCTCCAGGTATCCTCGAACTGCCTCCTTGATGGCAAGGTTGGGTATCAATTGGTGACTACTAAGTGGCTCTCTTGTTATTGGATCAAACTTTCCCATCTGCAACCAGATCAACAAATTCTAGTAAATTCGGAACATATTCAGGAAATTTCTACACGTTTCTTAAATGCAATAGTTGGATTGGGTTGACCCGCCAACTCGACATTGACCTGCTAACCTAAAATTGAATCTAAATTGACCAGCCAATCCAAACTGAGCCGAGATTGACTCAAAATCGACCCAAATTTGAGCTTAGTGTTAAACTAGTTATACAAGTCGGGTTCAGATCGACAGGTTTAAGGTGGGTAGGGTTCGGATTGGACTTTCTAATCCGTTTATTATTTGAGTCAGATTCTGCTTAAACAATTTCGAATCGTGTGAATTTTGAGTCGTGTCAATTTCTGGTCAGAACTGCACCCGAACCGTGCACCCAATTTGATACCGCTACCCTAAGGGCAGGCCAGTCCAAGAAAAAAGTGTGAACTGACTTGCAAGCTCTGTTCCAAAGACTCAATTTGTCATAAATATTGGATTTTAGTGAGCACTAATCACAATTCTACTGCATAACTAATTGTGATATGTTGGCATTGTTTAGAGGGGCATGTGCATAGAGATTTACTAAGAAAATTAAAACGTTGATTTTCATGTCAAAATCATGAAACCTTTTGAAGGTGATCAAGTAGCGCTCTCCTTTCATAGGTAATGCCACTTGGGGTGATGACAGGATCCCAGAAAATTTCGAGTGTTATTTTGCAACAAAGGTAATCAGGAACCTGAAATAAAACATTCCAATTTCATTTAGTTGAATTTATACTTCTACTGCTGAAAATAAGAAGAGTACTGCATTCACACTTCTTTCGGGACATCATCCTCAGCAGCTTTGTTAAAAACTTCCTTCAGCATTTCAAGTTGATCTATGACATCTTTTGAAACCTCGTTAATTTCATCTTCAGATTGATGGCCATCAAGAAAATGATGCTCCAAAAGAGCTTTTTCACACGTATCCCTGAAGAATGGAGGACAAGTTATAGGTTATAAAAAAGAAAGATTTACATACATACTGCTCAACTCCTATGTATTTACAAGTTTAAAACCCCAATTTCAATGTTTACATACATGCCACCTTATATGCATGAAAAATATATATTTCACCTTTTAAATTAAAAAAAAAAAAGTGGTGTTTTTATATGCTAATTTTGAGGGGTATAAATGCAACAAAATAAAATTTAGGTGTTAAATATGTAAAAACATAAGATTTGGGTGGTATGTATGTAAATGCCCCAAAAGAATAATAATAAATTCGTATGTTAAAACGAAAATACTGAACTGAGGCGCTTTTCAGTCACTTGATAAAAAAAATTTTGACCTACTTCAGTGTCTGCAACTGCCATGTTCGCTTGCTGGATAAGAGTTCCCATTCTTTGTACTTCCATTTGGCAAGTTCCTGCCAAATATCCTCAGCCAAGCAGCCGGGAGGCTTCACAGCCCTTCCAAGTTCAAAAGCCTGTGTTGGGTGAAGAATACAACTAACGGCTTTTTACAGATTTTGTGTTTCATAATAGAATGCCGCGCATAATTTATAACTAGCAGGCAACACTTATAGGATGCACAGAGTATATGCATAATTTATAGTTTCTGATAAAATGGCTACATATTTTACGAAATAAACTCTCTGTGACACAAGATTAACACTGGAATAATCCCTCCCCAAACCTAGCATTTTTAGTCTCCTGAATTGGGTACTGCCTTTGATGCAAAAACACCATATGTGATTCTAGTATTCTGGAAAGTTGCATTTAAAATTTAGCATTATCAAATAAAAATATTCAATTATTAAGTAATAAACAAATAATTCATTAATTAATATTTATTTATTAGATATTATATGATTATNGAAAATTAAAACGTTGATTTTCATGTCAAAATCATGAAACCTTTTGAAGGTGATCAAGTAGCGCTCTCCTTTCATAGGTAATGCCACTTGGGGTGATGACAGGATCCCAGAAAATTTCGAGTGTTATTTTGCAACAAAGGTAATCAGGAACCTGAAATAAAACATTCCAATTTCATTTAGTTGAATTTATACTTCTACTGCTGAAAATAAGAAGAGTACTGCATTCACACTTCTTTCGGGACATCATCCTCAGCAGCTTTGTTAAAAACTTCCTTCAGTATTTCAAGTTGATCAACGACATCTTTTGAAACCTCCTTAATTTCATCTTCAGATTGATGTCCATCAAGAAAATGATGCTCCAAAAGAGCTTTTTCACACGTGTCCCTGAAGAATGGAGGACAAGTTATAGGTATAAAAAAGGAAGATTTACATACATACTGCTCAACTCCTATGAATTTACAAGTTTAAAACCCCAATTTCAATGTTTACATATATGCCACCTTATATGCATGAAAAATATATATTTCACCTTTTAAATTAAAAAAAAAAGTGGTTTTTTTATATGCTATGAAAATTTTGAGGGGTATAAATGCAACAAAATAAAATTTAGGTGTTAAATATGTAAAAACATAAGATTTGGGTGGTATGTATGTAAATGCCCCAAAAGAATAATAATAAATTCGTATGTTAAAACGAAAATACTGAACTGAGGCGCTTTTCAGTCACTTGATAAAAAAAAATTGACCTACTTCAGTGTCTGCAACTGCCATGTTCGCTTGCTGGATAAAAGTTCCCATTCTTTGTACTTCCATTTGGCAAGTTCCTGCCAAATATCCTCAGCCAAGCAGCCGGGAGGCTTCGCAGCCCTTCCAAGTTCAAAAGCCTGTGTTTGGTGAAGAATACAACTAACGGCTTTTTACAGATTTTGTGTTTCATAATAAAATGCTAGAGTGCCTGCGCATAATTTATAACTAGCAGGCAACACTTATAGGATGCACAGAGTATATGCATAATTAATATTTTCTGATAAAATGGCTACATATTTTATGAAATAAACTCTCTGTGACAAAAGATTAACACTGGAATAATCCCTCCCCAAACCTAACATTTTTAGTCTCCTGAATTGGGTACTGCCTTTGATGCAAAAACACCATATGTGATTCTAGTATTCTGGAAAGTTGCATTTAAAATTTAGCATTAGATGGCTTCATCAAAGTTCAATCCAAAGCTTTCAGCTTCCGCTTAATAGCATGAAAGATTACAATTGGATTAAAAAAAAAAAAATCAATTCATTGAGACCTTATAAATAGTGTTAAAAATCATTGGTCCAAAAAAATTTTAATTATAAAATTTAGATCAGTTAGTGTGTCTATGTGAAATGTAGTATATTTTCATGTGTTGCAAAAATATATATATAAAATAATAATAATAAAAATTATGAATGTTTATTTTTTCATAGAAAAATAAATTTATTAAGCATCATATAAAAGTATTATTCATGTAATTTAAATTTAATTGTCATTTTTTAATTAAAAATATTTGACAATTTAATAGAGGCATTTCTGGTAAAAAAATGAGGTAACTACTCAACAAAATTCAATTAAAATATTATATCTTATTTCAGTATCACATGAAGAAGTACATAAGAATACTCAAGAAATCAAAATATAATATGGATCACAGATACACCTTTGCTCAAACCCAAAAAAAATTCAAAGCTCTAATACCTTAAAGATTGATTTGCTCTACAAGTGACAAGAATATCAACATAAATTTGTTGGCCCGAATCTAGGACGTCGTTGGCTAGTGAAATGCCTAGACTGGGAGGAACGCAATCGAACAAAGACCGGCCCTAGTACTTTCAAGATTGATTTCTTTTGAAGATGACAATATCACTCAAATTTATTGGACCGAAGCTAGGAGGTCATTGGTTGGTAAAATGCACAAATTTGGAGGAACGCACTTGAAAAAGATCGGTAACCTTAATACCTTGAAGACTGATTTCCTCAGAAGGTGAAGAGAATATTGCTCAAATTTTAGGGCTCATAGCTACGAGGTCGGTGGGTGAAATGCATGAGAGAATTAAACTAGAGGAACACTAAGAAAATCCTATATCATAAAAGAGAAGTCAAAGATCTGCAATAATATTTGAAAAGCCCAAGTTTTCTTATTTCAAGTTGGGTTTATGTCGAGCTCAATTTCAAATGTTAACACAACTATGGAGTCCAATAAGGTCACACAAATTGGGAGGAATGCAATTGAAAAAGATCGGTAACCTTAATACCTTGAAGATTGATTTCCTCTGAAGGTGACGAGAATATTGCTCAAATTTTACGCTCATAGCTACGAGGTCGGTGAGTGAAATGCATGAGAGAGAATTAGTGGAGGAACACTAAAAAATCCTATATCGTAAAGAGGAGGACAAAGTTCTGCGATAATATTTGAAAAGCCCAAGTCGTATTCCTTATTTCGAGTCGGGTTTATGTCGAGCTTAATTTCAAATGTTAACACAACTATGAGGTCCAATAAGGTCAACCACATGTCATTATTTTATTGGATCTTGAACGTCACTATATGTCCGGACTCTAGACGTAATATTTTCTCTTTTATTGACAATGCCAAAGAAATACACAGATTAATGGTGAAAGTGAAATTAAAAATTAACTTAAGATTTATCATAACTAGTATCATCTCTGTCTTCTCATATTCTTATGATTATTTCTCTTTGCCTCTATCTAATTAAGTATTAGTTTATTAATTAAAAAAAGAAAATAAGAAATAAAAAAATTAATAAACTACAAATAAAAATAAACATCGATTATCAAATAAAAATATTCAATTATTAAGTAATAAACAAATAATTCATTAATTAATATTTATTCATTAGATATTATATGGTTATGATTGAAATCGTGAAATAGATTTTTTATTACTTAATAAATAAATATATATTTTTACATAATTCATAACTTTTTAAATTTCGGCTTATCAAAATTTATTATTAATTAAATTCTCATATTCAATGATGAATAATTGATAATTAGTAAACTAATATTTAATTAGTAAAAAAATAAAACAAAAAAATGATGAATATTAAATAATGGTTACAATTCAACTGGAAATTAAAAAAAAATTGTTAAAATGAAGTTTTGACAAAATAATGCAAGAAAATAAGATTGTTAATAAAATAAAAATTTAAAGCATTAGCAATAAAAATTTAACTCAACAATTAGGATTAAAAAAAACTCAATATGATAATGATAGAAGCACAATTATATTGAATTTATAATTCGAATCTTAAAGTAATATAATAATATATTAAAATCTAGTTGAGAATAATAATTAACAAAAAAAGAAATGCAGTTAAACAAAGACAAATCAAAATTAATAAAAGATCAGATAAGTAGAGATATAAACTTTAACCAAATAAAAAATGAAATGTAGTTAAGCAAAAACAAATCAAAATTAATGCAACATAAGATAATTAGAGATATAAAATTTTAATTAAAAAAACATAATATAATAAGAATGAAAGAACAATCTAATGTATAATAAAAAAATCAATGCTCCTCTTTTTTATAATAATAGACTAATTGTATATAAAAGTGTTAATGATTCTCTCCAAATTGAATTCTAATCATCCAAAATGTAACAATACATATTAATGAATAAATTATGTTCTCAATAATTAATTAATAAGTATTTATTCTTTNTGAGCATGTCCATCAACTCTCTGAAGACTCGCTCTATCGGCTCGACGTCAATCAATTATTGTGTATAAGTTGTTGCAGGACTCAATTTGATACGTGCCACTGCCAACTAATCAGAAAAATAATGGTCCCCAAAATCTCTACGCTACATGGATTTAAGTTAAAACCCTACTTAAATTTGTTAGCATATAGTCTCTTAGACAATTATGTAAATTTCCCTTAACATTTTATAAGAACCTTACCATGAAAATTTAAAAAATTGTCATAATTGAATCTTTTACTGGGAAAGAACAAAAATAAAACAGCAAAAGCTACTAAAAAATTTAATCTTGATAATCCTAGAAATAGTAAATAGTTCAAATAAAATGTTAATTTGCATAGCTCTTAAAAATTTTATATTTTCTTAGTAATATTGAGTCAAAAGTTGATAAATTATGATTTCCTGACACTGTTCATCAAATCAACCTTCCCATGCATATCAGTAACTCCAAGATGCAAATACTTTCTCAACTAAGGGTGTTCTGCAACTTAAAAACTAGCTGGTGATATAGACAACATGAAATTAAACTTTTTGGCAGAACTTGACTGTCGTTATCTTAAAAAATTTTCTAGACAGAGACAATAGACTCATCTAATTTTTTTTTTTTAAATTTACATACATACCACTCAATTCTAATATGTTTACATATCTAACACATAAACTTCCAATTTTACATGCATACCATCATACCAATGCATAAAAAAGTGTATTTCACTTTTCAGAAGTTAAAATGGTGGCATTTTTTTGTGATGGGAAAATTTTAGGTATAAATATCAAAAGCAAAGTTTGGGCATTAGATATATAAATACATAGGAATTGTGTGGTTTATCTGTAAATGAGACTTTTTTTAAAAACAATAGTGAAATCTGCAACCCTATAAATTCATGCAGCTTTTTGACTTCCCAAATGTCGCATTACCAACTAAATCATCTACTCCTCGGATGACAATATAATTTTTGCCCACTTCGATCACATTCACCAGATACATCACTTTATGCATTGCCATCAACAACACCAAGTTGTCTAGCCCATCAACATCAGATCACCTCCTGGATCTACATTAAGTTCCATCCTAGCCCAACATGAAATCGCCTACTTCGCTGATAACAGCTAGATGCGAGTACTTACATCGACTCACCTCCGTCCCCGAAATCACAGTCCCCACCCGTCTACTCTCACAATATTAAGGTATTTCACCATTACAACCACGAAAGCATCAACCATAGTCCCAATACTACTGACTAAATAACAATATGATCAAGGGAAAAACATCAAGGGATATATATATTGATTTTAAGGGAGTGTTTATAGCTTGAGTTTCTTTAAGATGTAATTTTCGAACGCTAGAAATAAGATAGATTTTTGAACATGCACAGATAGTTTATAGGGATCATACCTTTTTCATCAAGCCAAGCCCAATTATTGGTGTCACTCATGAATCTTANTAGTGTTAAACTAGTTATACAAGTCGGGTTCAGATCGACAGGTTTAAGGTGGGTAGGGTTCGGATTGGACTTTCTAATCCGTTTATTATTTGAGTCAGATTCTGCTTAAACAATTTCGAATCGTGTGAATTTTGAGTCGTGTCAATTTCTGGTCAGAACTGCACCCGAACCGTGCACCCAATTTGATACCGCTACCCTAAGGGCAGGCCAGTCCAAGAAAAAAGTGTGAACTGACTTGCAAGCTCTGTTCCAAAGACTCAATTTGTCATAAATATTGGATTTTAGTGAGCACTAATCACAATTCTACTGCATAACTAATTGTGATATGTTGGCATTGTTTAGAGGGGCATGTGCATAGAGATTTACTAAGAAAATTAAAACGTTGATTTTCATGTCAAAATCATGAAACCTTTTGAAGGTGATCAAGTAGCGCTCTCCTTTCATAGGTAATGCCACTTGGGGTGATGACAGGATCCCAGAAAATTTCGAGTGTTATTTTGCAACAAAGGTAATCAGGAACCTGAAATAAAACATTCCAATTTCATTTAGTTGAATTTATACTTCTACTGCTGAAAATAAGAAGAGTACTGCATTCACACTTCTTTCGGGACATCATCCTCAGCAGCTTTGTTAAAAACTTCCTTCAGTATTTCAAGTTGATCAACGACATCTTTTGAAACCTCCTTAATTTCATCTTCAGATTGATGTCCATCAAGAAAATGATGCTCCAAAAGAGCTTTTTCACACGTGTCCCTGAAGAATGGAGGACAAGTTATAGGTATAAAAAAGGAAGATTTACATACATACTGCTCAACTCCTATGAATTTACAAGTTTAAAACCCCAATTTCAATGTTTACATATATGCCACCTTATATGCATGAAAAATATATATTTCACCTTTTAAATTAAAAAAAAAAGTGGTTTTTTTATATGCTATGAAAATTTTGAGGGGTATAAATGCAACAAAATAAAATTTAGGTGTTAAATATGTAAAAACATAAGATTTGGGTGGTATGTATGTAAATGCCCCAAAAGAATAATAATAAATTCGTATGTTAAAACGAAAATACTGAACTGAGGCGCTTTTCAGTCACTTGATAAAAAAAAATTGACCTACTTCAGTGTCTGCAACTGCCATGTTCGCTTGCTGGATAAAAGTTCCCATTCTTTGTACTTCCATTTGGCAAGTTCCTGCCAAATATCCTCAGCCAAGCAGCCGGGAGGCTTCGCAGCCCTTCCAAGTTCAAAAGCCTGTGTTTGGTGAAGAATACAACTAACGGCTTTTTACAGATTTTGTGTTTCATAATAAAATGCTAGAGTGCCTGCGCATAATTTATAACTAGCAGGCAACACTTATAGGATGCACAGAGTATATGCATAATTAATATTTTCTGATAAAATGGCTACATATTTTATGAAATAAACTCTCTGTGACAAAAGATTAACACTGGAATAATCCCTCCCCAAACCTAGCATTTTTAGTCTCCTGAATTGGGTACTGCCTTTGATGCAAAAACACCATATGTGATTCTAGTATTCTGGAAAGTTGCATTTAAAATTTAGCATTATCAAATAAAAATATTCAATTATTAAGTAATAAACAAATAATTCATTAATTAATATTTATTTATTAGATATTATATGATTATGATTGAAATCGTGAAATAGATCTTTTATTACTTAATAAATAAATATATTTATTTACATAATTCATAACTTTTTTAAATTTCGGCTTATCAAAATTTATTATTAATTAAAGTCTCATATTCAATGATGACTAATTGATAATTAATAAACTAATATTTAATTAGTAAAAAAATAAAACAAAAAAATGATGAATATTAAATAATGGTTACACTTCAACTGGAAATAAAAAAAAAAATTGTTAAAATGAAGTTCTGACAAAATAATGCAAGAAAATAAGATTGTTAATAAAATAAAAATTTAAAGCATTAGCAATAAAAAATTTAACTCAACAATTAGGATTAAAAAAAACTCAATATGATAATGATAGAAGCACAATTATAATGAATTTATAATCCGAATCTTAAAGTAATATAATAATATAAGTAATATAATAATATATTAAAATTTAGTTGAGAATAATAATTAACAAAAAAAAAATGCAATTAAACAAAGACAAATCAAAATTAATAAAAGATCAGATAAGTAGAGATATAAACTTTAACTAAATAAAAAATGAAATGTAGTTAAGCAAAAACAAATCAAAATTAATGCAAGATAAGATAATTAGAGATATAAAATTTTAATTAAAAAAACATAATATAATAAGAATGAAAGAACAATCTAATGTATAATAAAAAAATCAATGCTCCTCTTTTTTATAATAATAGACTAATTGTATATAAAAGTTTTAATGATTCTCTCCAAATTGAATTCTAGACATCCAAAATCTAACAATACATATTAATGAATAAATTATGTTCTCAATAATTAATTAATAAGTATTTATTCTTTCATAATACATTAATATTTCAATTCCAACTTCTCAATTTTTTTTACTATTTAAATTATCATATTAACTGTCAAATAAATATTAATTAATGAATTAATATTCAATTAAAAAAATCTAAAATGCATAATCATTAGAATACGAGAAGATAATCTTACTATTATTTTAAAAATGATTTGTGATATCTCCCAAATGGAATGCTAGCTTTTTATTTTAATTTGATTTTATGCTTTCAATCATATTCATCTAAAATTTAATAAATAAATATTAATTAATGAATTATATTATTATAACTTAATAAATGAATATTTATTTTTTTCATAAATAAATAATTTTTAATTTCTAATTTATTNTTTATTCTTTCATAATACATTAATATTTCAATTCCAACTTCTCAATTTTTTTTACTATTTAAATTATCATATTAACTGTCAAATAAATATTAATTAATGAATTAATATTCAATTAAAAAAATCTAAAATGCATAATCATAAGAATACGAGAAGATAATCTTACTATTATTTTAAAAATGATTTGTGATATCTCCCAAATGGAATGCTAGCTTTTTTTTTTAATTTGATTTTATGCTTTCAATCATATTCATCTAATATCTAATAAATAAATATTAATTAATGAATTATATTATTATTACTTAATAAATGAATATTTATTTTTTTCATAAATAAAGAATTTTTAATTTCTAATTTATTAAAAATATTTCACTGTTTAATTTATTATATTAATTAACAAATAAATTAATTAATCAATTAATATTTAATTGAATAGAAGTCAAAGAGATATAATCAAAAGAATATTAAAAGACAAAGATGACATTGATCACAATAAATTCTCACTTCCCTCAATCGTAAGTTCTTCTTTCCACTAGTGATCAATATATATATTTTAGCATTACCATGAAAGATCCTCTTTTCAATAAATTCTAACTTCCCTCAACCCTCTATTTTCTTTTAAATGTTAATATTATTCTTTTACATTTACCATATTGAATTTTTTTATTTTTGTTAAAACTTGTTTCTATTTAGTCATATTTCGCTCATTTTTTTATTATTATTCTCAACTCAGTTTGAATTAATAATTATATTATTTTAAGCTTTGAATTATATATTCAATATGAATTCTGTTTTTATCATTATCATATTAATTTTTTTTATCCTAATTATTAAAATCATTTTATATTGCTAATACCTTAAATTTTACTCCATTACAAATTCTTCGTAATTATATATTCAATATGAATTCTGTTTTTATCATTATCATATTAAATTTTTTTATCCTAATTATTAAAATAATTTTATATTGCTAATACATCAAATTTTACTCCATTACAAATTCTTTGTATCTTGTATTTTTTTGGTCGAAAATTAATTTCAACTTTTTTTTCAATTGACACGTATCCATTATCTAATAATCATCATTCTTTTCGTTTTTGTTCTTTAACTAATATAANTTAATATTTAATTGAATAGAAGTCAAAGAGATATAATCAAAAGAATATTAAAAGACAAAGATGACATTGATCGCAATAAATTCTCACTTCCCTCAATCCCAAGTTCTTTCCACTAGTGATCAATATATATATTTTAGCATTACCATGAAAAATCCTCTTTTCAAAAAATTCTAACTTCCCTCAACCCACTATTTTCTTTTAAATGTTAATATTTTTCTTTTACAATTACCATATTGAATTTTTTTTATTTTTGTTAAAACTTGTTTCTATTTAGTCATATTTCACTCATTTTTTTATTATTATTCTCAACTCAATTTGAATTAATAATTATATTATTTTAAGCTTTGAATTATATATTCAATATGAATTCTGTTTTTATCATTATCATTTTAATTTTTTTTATCCTAATTATTAAAATGATTTTATATTGCTAATACCTTAAATTTTACTCCATTACAAATTCTTTGTAATTATATATTCAATATGAATTTTGTTTTTATCATTATCATATTAAATTTTTTTTATCCTAATTATTAAAAAAATTTTATATTGCTAATACATTAAATTTTACTCCATTACAAATTCTTTGTATCTTGTATTTTTTTGGTCGAAAATTAATTTCAATTTTTTTTTCAATTGACACGTATCCATTATCTAATAATCATCATTCTTTTCGTTTTTGTTCTTAAACTAATATAGCATTTAGTTAATTATATTAACATAATACATGTCATTTGCATTTTACTTAAAAAGGCATATCAATACAGACACGTATCCATTATCTAAATAATCATCATTCTTTTCGTTTTTGTTCTTAAACTAATATAGCATTTAGTTAATTATATTAACATAATACATGTCATTTACATTTTACTTAAAAAGGCATATCAATACGAATTGTGTTTTTATCATTATCATATTAAATTTTTTATCATAATTAATAAATTTATTTTATATTGCCAATACATCAAATTTTACTCCATTACAAATTCTTTGTATCTTGTATTTTTTTTGTCGAAAAGTCATTTCAATTTTTTTTTCAGTTGGCATGTATCCATTATCTAATATTCATCATTCTTTTAGTTTTTTCTCTTTAACTAATATAGCATTTAGTTAATTATATTAACAAACAACATGTCAATCGCATTTTACTTAAAAAGGTATATCAACATCTATTTGCATATTCTTTAACTTGAAATAATAATAATAATAAAATATAATAAAAGAGTAATGTTTTGATAATCTAGCATGTAGTTAATATTTAGCTATCTTCTGTAATAACACAAATCAAAATTTAAATTTGATATTGTAATTCAAAAATATTATCATTTTTTTAATTATCTAATTAGTTTCTGATTTAAATTTTATAATATTTATAAATCTATTAATGAAAAGTANAGCTATCTTCTGTAATAACACAAATCAAAATTTAAATTTGATATTGTAATTCAAAAATATTATCATTTTTTTTAATTATCCAATTAGTTTCTGATTTAAATTTTATAATATTCATAAATCTATTAATGAAAAGTTTGATAGCTATTTAATTTAACTTCATTTTCCTTTTAAAATAATATGACAAACAATTAAGTATCAATTTAAAATTAAAAAAATTTGAATGAAATTTAACACATAACGATATATTTGGAATCCAAGTTTGGAATGCCAAATTTTAAAAATTTGAATACAAAAGCATTATGTTAAAACTCTTTTTCTAATTATCATCACTTCACTTCTTAGTCAAAGATATCCTTTTATTTACCATAAATATAATTTATTATTTTTAAAATTTATGTTATCTAAGTAATTTACGTCCTAATCTTTAACTTAATAATTTAAATTCTTAATCATTTATAAAATTTATATAAATGTAGTACATATACCACTATTAGATTGTCAAATATTTATAATTAAACAAAATGATTTAATTTACATTAAATAAAATAAATTTAAATAACATGAAAGATATAATTTCTATGCTGCAAAATAACTTCATTTGCTATTTAAAAAAAAAGTTCATAATACATATATATGAAAATATCACATTTCCAAAAGATATACATTCATACTCATTTAATTTTATAATAAAGATTTTCTTGAATCAATTAAGTTTTGTTTCTAAGGTCTCAATTGCTCGTTTCCAATATATGTATTTTTTCATTATTGAATTATAAATTACNATATAACATTTAGTTAATTATATTAACATAATACATGTCATTTGCATTTTACTTAAAAAGGCATATCAATACGAATTATGTTTTTATCATTATCATATTAATTTTTTTATCATAATTAATAAATTTATTTTATATTGCCAATACATTAAATTTTACTCCATTACAAATTCTTTGTATCTTGTATTTTTTTTGTTGAAAAGTCACTTCAATTTTTTTTTCAATTGACATGTATCCATTATCTAATATTCATCATTCTTTTAGTATTTGTTCTATAACTAATATAGCATTTAGTTAATTATATTAACATAAAACATGTCATTCGTATCTTACTTAATAAGGTATATCAACATCTATTTGCATATTCTTTAACTTGAAATAATAATAATAATAAAATATAATAAAAGAGTAATGTTTTGATAATCTAGCATGTAGTTAATATTTAGCTATCTTCTGTAATAACACAAATCAAAATTTAAATTTGATATTGTAATTCAAAAATATTATCATTTTTTTTAATTATCCAATTAGTTTCTGATTTAAATTTTATAATATTCATAAATCTATTAATGAAAAGTATGATAGCTATTTAATTTAACTTCATTTTCCTTTTAAAATAATATGACAAACAATTAAGTATCAATTTAAAAGTAAAAAAACTTGAATGAAATTTAACACATAACGATATATTTGGAATCCAAGTTTGGAATGCCAAATTTTAAAAATTTGAATACAAAAGCATTATGTTAAAACTCTTTTTCTAATTATCATCACTTCACTTCTTAATCAAAGATATCTTTTTATTTACCGTAAATATAATTTATTATTTTTTAAATTTACGTTATCTATATTATCTCGATTATGATTGTAATTTACGTTCTAATCTTTAACTTAATAATTTAAATTCTTAATCATTTATAAAATTTATATAAATGTAGTATATATAGCACTATTAGATTGTCAAATATTTATAATTAAACAAAATGATTTAATTTTACATTAAATAAAATAAATTTAAATAACATGAAAGATATAATTTCTATGCAGCAAAATAATTTCATTTGCTATTTAAAAAAATTGTTCATAATACATATATATGAAAATATCACATTTCCAAAAGATATACATTCAAACTCTTTTAATTTTATAATTAAGATTTTCTTGAATCAATTAAGTTTTGTTTCTAAGGTCTCAATTGCTCCTTTGAAATATATGTATTTTTTCATTATTGAATTATAAATTATACTAATTATATTTTATCAATCATAACTTTAAAATAAATATTTAATTTATTCATTAATATGATATTCTTCTAATTAGTTATATTAGTAAATTTATTCTTTTGATCATTTTAGTTTAAAATTATTAACATCAAAATAGTAAAAAAAAAATTCTAATTTTCTTTTAAAATTTCATTCACACGCACTTTATGCGTGTGGAATTACATTAATAATAATAATAGTAATAGTATACAACAACGACAATAACAACAAGAAGCTTATATCCTACTAAATGTTGGCAACTACATAAATCCTTGTTTCTCCATTGTGTCCAATTGAGTGTGTATTTTCATTTATTTCTAATAAATTAAGATTGTTTTTTATACGACATGCCCAAGTCTTTTTAGGTTTACATCTACCTTTCTTAACATAAGTCAAATCAAGGAAATCTACTCTCCTAGTCAGATCATCAAATATTCGACATTTAATATGACCAAATCATCTAAGACAACTCTCTCTAATTTTGTCTTGCCACTGGAAGTACGCCAACTATTTCACGGATACATTCGTTTCGCATTTTTTCTCCAAGTGTCAAGCCACTCATCCACCCAAACATTCTCATCTCAGCAACACTTAACTTAGTTTTATGCTTCTCTTTTATAGGTTAACATTATGCATCATAAAGAATCGTAAATCTCACCACCATCTTATAAAATTTTCCTTTCAAGTCTAAACAGTACTTTTTGGATGCATTCCTCCACTTGAACCATCCAACTTAAATTCTACTAATAACATCCCCATCTATATCACCATCAATTAGCTATACCAACCATTTCACAAATACATTAATTTCGAATTTTGTCTCCAAGTGTCAAGCCACTCATCCACCTAAACATTCTCATCTCAGCAACATAGTGGTATACTTCTCTTTCATAGGCCAACATTTAGCACCATAAATTGTTGCAAATCTCACCACCATCTTGTAAAATTTTCCTTTAGGTCTAAGCGGTACTTTTCTATCACACAATAGGCCCGATGCACTGCAAACATCCCCATCTATATCATCATCATTTAGAACAATAGAACAAAGATATCTAAAATACTCACTCATTTTAATGATTTGATCACCCATTGTTACAACTCTATCATTAGATGTACTACTGCTAAAATTACATTCTATGTATTCAGCTTTAGATCTTCACAAACAAAGGCCTTTAAAATCTAATGTAGACCTCCATAATTCAAGTATTTCTTGAACTCTTTCTGTAGTCTTATCCACAAGAAGGATATCATCAGCTAAAAATATACACCAAGGTACATCCTACTGTAAATTTCCCGTAAAGCATCAATAATTCAAGCAAAAAATATATGGGCTTAAAGTTGATTTCTGATGTAATCCAAATCAAATAGGGAAATACATGTTCAATGTTCCTTCTGTTCAAACACAAGTAACAGCTCTAGCATACTGTGGGCTCCAAAAATTCGATAAGGGCCCCGGGTTCTCGTCGAGAGCTTAACACGATTTACGTTCCGAGTCAAATTTTCAAAAGGCAGATGAGATAGTAGATAAAACACTATCCAGAGATTTCTCCCTTTTGCGAAGTCTTTAAGATCTGGGATTCGAGTTTTCTCATAGACGTAACCTCCTATAGTTAATTACCCATTTAGATAACAAGAAAGCATTTTCAATTAAAGCTAGTCATTAGGCGCTAAGTTTTCAAACTTAACATATAGTAGCAAGAAAATTGAGAATTTAAATAATAAAAATTATCATCGTAAGCTTAAAGCGAATGGTGGGGGAAACGACGACGAACCCGATTAAGATCCCATGGTTCTGTCATCCCGAGTTGTTATGGTATCCGGTCTACTTAGTTAGCAGAGGTAGTCGGCCCAGCCTAACCAAAGGATCCTGGTCAGAAGCTACAGGCTGTTTCGTCCAATGGGACCTTGAAGGGTGAATGTTTATCTAAGGGGACTAATCAAAGTCGAACTTAGCTTACAGAGAGCTTTCTGTCCAAATCGATTATCATTTTTGTCATAGGTATTTAGTTCTTAAAAATAATAACATGTAACAATCAATTACAAATTGATTTACAAATCAAATCAAGGAATTCATGGCATGTTGCCTTTTTCTATCTCTGATTTGCTAGTCAGCCAACCTAAGACTAACTTGCACATTTTGGTCACCCTACCCTCTCTTAAAAAATAAAGTTTACCCCCTCTAACTAATCCACCTGAAAAAACATTACCTTGTCTTAGCAACCATTTAGTTAGAAGTCAAATATGGCAAAAGTGATAAGTGGACGAATTGGAAGTGTGAAACAACTGCATTTTCAACAAGCCTTGTCCTACTCATTCTATTTTCTACCTCTGATTTGCTAGTCAGCCAACCTAAAACTAACTTGCACATTTTGGTCACCCTACCCTCTCTTCAAAAATAAAGTTTACCCCCTCTAACTAATCCACCTGAAACAACATTACCATGTATTAGCAACCATTTAGTTAGAAGTCAAATATGGTAAAAGTGATAAGTGGACTAATTGGAAGTGTGAAACAACTGAATTTTCAACAAGCCTTGTCCTACTCATTCTATTAAAAGAATGTTATCCTGTCCAATTGACGACAGTATCCATAGCATTTTTTCGTGAAATTAGTTATTCCATGTTAGAACCAACTTGGTTTTTTGATAGAATAAACTAAACTGGAAACACGACTATCCAACGATAATAAATAGAAAATTAATTATACATTTAAAATAAATAAATTTGAGATAGACAACGATGAATATCATAATAGCGTGTGAATCATACTGACCTTCTCTAATTCCTTGATTCCTTCTGTATAATCTCCCCTTTCTAAAATTGTGATCCCCAACATATAATGGGCCTGTTAAATAAAACCATTAAAACCGAAACATGCTACTTGGATCAGCTAAATAAAGAACTAGGCTATACAAATATGAACTGCAGTTCGAAGAGAACTCATTTTTATGTTAAAAATTCAGATATGTTCACTGATAACCAGGAGCACAAAAATATTTTAATAAAATTAAAACGGTATAATTATTATTGCGATTCACACAATAAAAGTTGGAATCAGAGTGAAAAGGATAACTGAGCAACTTAACAGCAAGTTAGAGCAAAGTTATTATGCTATCAAAACAAACGTATCCAAAAACTAAATAAGAAATTGTTATCTGAATATTTTAAAACATCTCATCTCGCCAAATCAATTGCAACTAAGGTAAAAGGAAACTTTTGTAATGTGGTATTGCTCACCAACCACATCTCACCTACCGCTCACCTACCTCCCACCTACCGCTCACCTATTTCTATAAATAGAGAGGGTGTGAGGCTTAGGAGAGCAAGGGAAGAGATCTTCAGATACCACAAAGGAGAAGAGAATAACTAGAAAGCTAGAGAGAAGGAGAGCATCTTGAGGCCTTGTATCAAAGTTTCACTTGAGAGGGAGACTATAGAAGGAAGATGAGGGCTCATCTTTATATATAAGCTATGCATTCTTCATTTCTTTTGCCTTAGTGAACTATTTGAATGATTCCCTCATGTGGACGTAGATCTAGTTGGATCAAACCACGTAAACGATCTGTGTCTGTTTGTGTTCTTTGTGTTTCATTTCTATGCCAGGAAGTACATATCTCACAACAATTGACGTCGTCTGTGGGAAGGTTCATACTTTTTAAATAGAGTTGTCCGTGTAAAGGCGTTCGCGGCCAGCGAAGAAGAAGAGGAGTTCAGCATTCACGCGGATCGCGTCGCAGGCAGCCAAATCGCGACAGATTCGGTGAGCAGTGGAAGCTTTGATCGACTGGATTCGCACCGCAGGTTGTGCGGTTCGGCGAGACAGAGGAAACAGTCCGCGAGCGAGGGCCGAAATTTGCGACAGGGCTGTCGGCAGAGGATTTCGGAGCAGGAGTTCGGTCTTGCGAGCAGCTCGGCCAGAGGGAAGAGGCGGAGATCGCGCAAAGAAGTGTTCCGGGAGTTCCCTGTTCGGGAGTTCGCGAAGCAGGAGGACCTGAGTAGTTTGGCGAGGCGCGATGGCTCTGGAGAGGCAGTTATTCTCGTGCGAGAGGCAGAGAAAGAATTCCTGATTTGTTCCGTTGGATGCAGATGAGTGCCTGCGGGAAGGAGGCGCGAGCACAAAACAGGAAGTTTTCTCCGGTGAACAGTTGTGATCTCTGCCAGAAGGGATCGGAGCTCTCCGTTCGGTTGGCGAAGGCAGTGGAGTTCACAGGAAGAAGGTAAGAAATTTGGTGAGAATTTCTTGGACAGCAAGGGGTTAAAAGGCAGGTTTAGGCTGAAAACTTTTGGTTGCTATACAATAGTACAACATTTTGGTGATTTCAGTTTAGTTCTTCGAAGGGCAGCATGTAGAATTCATTGGAAGAAATCCTAGCCACGACAACACGACAATGAATTCCGCCAAAATCGACATTGAGAAATTTAATAGGAAGAACGACTTCGGCCTATGGAGAGTAAATATGAGAGCTCTATTGGTTCAGCAGGGTGTTGCAGAAGCCTTGCAAAGGTCGGTGGCATTGCCGGCCGACATGACCGAGAAAGAGAAGATCAACATACTGGACAAGGCCCACAGTTTGATAATCCTGAGCTTGGGCGACAAAGTTCTGAGATAAATGTCGAGGGAGACAACGGCTCAAGTACTTTGGGCCAAACTCGAGGTACTCTACCTGACAAAGTCTCTAATTAATAGGTTTTTTCTGAAGCAGCGCATATACTCCTTCAAAAATGCATGAAGACATTCGTCTCAGCGCAGATCGACGAGTTCAACAAGATCATCGACGACCTCGAGAACATCGACGCCAAAATGAAGAGCAGATCGACGAGTTCAACAAGATCATCGACGACCTCGAGAACATTGATGTCAAGATGGACGGTGAGGACAAGGCACTGTTGTTGCTAAACTCTATTCCTAAGAGCTACGAGCATTTCAAGGATGTAATGCTCTATGGAAGGGTGCAGACTATTACTCTGGAGGAGGTTCAATATCTGATTAGAGCCAAAGAACTTCAGAGGAAGCATGACTTGGACAAAGAAGTCAGCGGGACAGTCTTATTGTTAGAGGAAGATCGGACAGGAAAGATTCAAGAAATGGTCAGTACATATCAAGGTCAAGCAAGGATGGCGGGAATCAGTCATCAAAGGGATCTTTCAAGTGTTATCGTTGTCACAAGGACGGTCATTTCAAGAGGAACTACCCAGACAGGAAGAATAAGTACCAAGAAGAGTCAGAAAAATCAGGAGAAGCAAGTGTATCCTCTGATGACTACGATTCTGCTGAGACCCCAGTGATCACAGAATCTGAATCTAATAAAGAGTGGATCCTCGAGTCGGGGTGTTATTTCCACATGTGTCCTCACAAAGACTGGTCTAAGACGCTGCAACAGGAAAATGATGGGTCTGTTCTATTGGGAGACAATAAAGCTCACAGGATTGTTGGAAGTGGATCAATCAGGATAAGAATGTTCGATGGAGTTGAACGAGTACTGAAAAATGTCAGCTACGTACCAGAACTCAAAAGAAATCTGATTTTTTTAGGTACGTTGGAGTCAAGCGGATGCTCGTTCAAGGCAGAGAATGGTTGCATCAGAGTACCCAAAAGTCCTCATGTCGTCATACAATGAGTCAGGAAAAAAAGGTTGTACTCTCTTATCGGAAGAACCGTGATTGTTAAGTCCATATACTGTTTGGACTTAGCAAACTCAAGTAAGAGCTAAGTGCCCCTCAAGGGCCAGATGGAGAGAATTTTTACTTCGAAGCTTCTCAATTGAGAGTCAATGTGAAAAATTGTTATTTTGACCTTCAATTATTGAACTAAGGTAAAAGAGCACTTTTGTAATATGGTACTGCTCACCTACCACCGTTCACCTACCGCTCACATACCTCCCACCTCTCACTCTTTTGCTTCTATAAATAGAGAGGGTGTGAGGCTTAGGAGAGCAAGGGAAGAAAGCTTAAGATACCACAAAGGAGGAGAGAATAACTAGAGAGCTAGAGACGAGGAGAGCAGCTTGAGGCCTTATATCAAGGTTTCGCTTGAGAGGGAGGTCATAGAAGGAAGATGAGGGCTCATCTATATGTATAAGCTATGTATTCTCTATTTCTTTTGACTTAGTGAACTATTTGAATGATTCTCTCCCGTGAGCGTAGATCCAGTTGGATCGAACCACGCAAACGATCTGTGTTTGCTTGTGTTCTTTGCGTTTCATTTCTATGTCAGGAAGTACATATATCACAACACATGTACTTGTGAAAAGAATAGAATCATTAACTGAGAAAACGTAATTAATTTTAATGGTTTGGAAAAAGGATGGGGATGTAATTTTGAAAAAAAATGAAAAGGACTAGAAGAGGTTAAACGTGAAATGTGAAACAGAATGCAAATAAGAATAAATAACAATGTTTGGTTTGTGTTAGGAGCCCACAAAACAGTAGTTTTGCTTTTCAACTAAATCCAAGAATTTTTTCTTACTCCCATTTAGGAAGCATAACCCATATTAGATGGTCATATCCTTTTGAGTGTTGACTGAAGCATTACATCATGAAAACAACCAAATCCCCTAATCACTCAAGAAAAGTTGCCCCTACTTTCGAGCATCCATGAAGTGGAGTCGGAAATAATTTTCTTTGGAGAGTTTGAAATTTTCTATAAGTACAAGCACTCGTAGTTAATTACACCTCCCATTCCTCAGAGAGCACTCTCAATTAAAAAGGTTACTTTGGCTTAATTTTAAATTTAAATTTGATAATTATGTTTGAATTTAGCTGAATGGAAAATATTGTTGTAATCATCAATCGCCCTATATGTGCCAAGACAATATCATCAAAATACCAAGTGTCTCGTCGAATCATTTCATGAAGATCCTTCCCATTCTTGGGAAGACCTTTTGTATTGTAAGGTTGCATTTCTCAGGGATTCTATGCTGAACTCAAGCATTGTTTCTCAACATAGTCCTTCCAATCTCCCCATGAACTATCTTAATCTTGGAAATAACATCCAAATAAGCTACTTGTCACTTTATGTAGGGATTCCAAGGAGATCAATGGTGCAATAAAGACAATATTCAATGCCACCGCCATATCCTTTTACAAAAATGTAATCCCTTGTAATTTCCATATGATGATAATTCACAGTGGCTAAGTTACCGTTGCACAAACATATTAATCGTTGCATATAATGATGCCCCAATATATTACCGGTTAGAGCACAAATTGACTGGCTCATAACTTCCAAAGGATGATTACAACTTCCAGATCAAAGCTGTCATGGTGGAAACCAACATTAATGATAGCTTTCTTCATAAAACCCCTTAACAAATTTTAAGCAGAGATATGATAAAAAATAGCATTACCTATGGTGGCTTTCAGGATCTGCAATTTTCTGAAGTCCTCTTCTACCTCTTTTATATTACCTTTATACTTCTCTCCTATAATGGCAAATGTCTTATAACACTTAACAAAATAATAGTAAGCTCTAACCAATTTATTGCCATGGTGGATGTAAGTCGAGATTGAAGCACTTCAAAAATTCTCCATTTTTTGCTCTTTATTAGGTTTTTGTCTGCTCTATTCTCTCTCCCTCCAGTTGTTAATTACATAACTTTGGGCATAGTGAATTCTTCTTATCTTTTTGGACATCTGTGGAACTCTCTTATTGCCACACCAAGTAAGCCGACTTTTCATTGTTTACATTTGACATGTTCTATGGGAAGCTAGCATTACAACATCGTGAAAAGATAGATAAAAGGGAACGGGTGCTAAGATAGCTCAGCAGAACAGTCTCAAATATCTAATAGAGTTTCTTCCACTTTGTAAGAGGACTTGCCACTTTTGAACTAAATATTGCAAACTATGATATGCTTGTCTTCTGAAACACATACAAAGAAACCATAGTGCTTTCCTACATCAAAACTTATGAGTCCTATGTTTATAAATCAACACTTAGTAGTCTAGCGATCTCTTACAAGTTGGGAGGTCAACCCAAAAAAACTCTGAGCAAAACAAGCATCTATGGTGGGGTTTTCTAAGAAAAGATGCATTCTCAAATGCACAATAAGTCTAAAGGTTATATGAAAACAACTATATTGTGAGTCCAATCAAAGGGGCTTCCTAATTGTACGTGCCACATTTGCCAACAACAAGATGTTCAGAAGAGCTCACAACTTTTTTCATTTTTCAAGAAACCAATCACAATTGGTTGGGTACAAGGTACGTCAACATTCATTTGATCGCCCTTGTTAATTGGCACAACCAACAAGGAAATGCAAAAAATTGCTCTCGCCTATCTTTAACTCAATTAGTGCTACCTTCGACAAAACCTCTTCATGTTGAAAGCTACTTTATCAAGACTTGTAATGTAAGCCAGCAGCCAAAGAACCCACTAAGACTAAACTACAAGACTGTGCAACCCCACTTGTGCCAGAATCTAACAACTATGGTATTCATAGTGTGATTTCTCAAAGGGAGTCAAGAAAGAGTGACATTGATGATTCTTCAAGAGATACGTTAGCTAGTGGGGTTAAAGACTTCACTTAAGTAATCATTTAGAGCATCAAATAACTTACACTATCATCCACCATCAGCCATCACACTGAACAAGATTTGTCTTCGCCTGACCATCCATTCCACCACTCTAGTTCCCCGCCAAAGGATATAACTTTCACTGCTTCACGATTACTTCAAACTAACTATAACAGTGGAGTGTCGCATGTCAACCACTTGGGTCCTCTCATCTACCAATGTCAAAAAAACCAAATAGCCTTCTTGGTATTGTTATATACAGTTGGTAATAAAGGGATAATTTATTGCTAGGGTTAAGCATGTATAGATTTTTCTCACCACCCAAGAGAAGCGCCTTGCCACACCTCTACTTCAACCGCCTGCGACAAAGCCGCACCACCCTCCCTAGCTTAAAAACCTAAATTCAGCATTACACATGAAAATGTACATCAGCAATCAAGACAAGATCTACTTAAAGAGATCAAATAACAACTCTCAAAACAATCAGGGAACAAAAAGCCTGAGCAATTTCATAATCATTAAAAACCTGGCTTACATATGTAGTGGAAGGTGACAAACACTAGGACTATCATTGTCCCTTGTGATCTAAAAGCTAATCAATAAATGTTAAAACCATTTCTTGAATATAAAAATCCACTTGAAGAACTCGCATCAAGACCATATCTTGTAGTGGCTCCTCAAGTTTATCTCACATTCTTCTCATTGTCTCCAAACAAGTGTTCTGATTATTAGTCTTAGCAATATCTCCAATAAATAAAATTTATTTATTCTCACTCTACTATTCACTGGTTCGTTTTTAAAAATTCCTAGCTTGATTCCTCATTTAGCGCATGCATGTGTAGCCAAACCGGATAAAAATCTCGACTCAAGTTCATGCAAGCCCTATCTAATTAATTTTTATTTTAAGTTCTTCACCAGCTTATGTTCACCATCATATTCATGTATCCTGATAACTCCAGGCTATCATTGGTTACACCAGCACAGCTCATCCCAACAAGTAGCATCAAATTCTAGACTAGAACAATTAGCTCTTTGGCCCTCCTCGCTAGACATTTGACATTTGATCGTGTAGGTCAAATGCTCTTATCAACGACCTAAGACCAAGGTCACGGCCCTCATTATTCTATAAGTAGGGCAATGAGACATACTCTTTAACCACCAAATTCCTAAAACCACAAACATGAGAAGATTTGACTAGCAAACAAAGCTAAAAATTAGTTATAAAACTTGTGATGAAATTAAGTCATCAATTAGTAGATTGATTAGGCTAATCAATCATCAAATTAGTATTAAGCTTACAACTATTTTTAATTAAGAGTTGTTGCATTGATCAATTTAAGATATATCCTCGTCTCGATCAATAGACCTAATTTAGTTCATATTAAGTTAATAATCATAAGAACTAAATAAGCCCAAATTTTAAAATTCTAATAAAGCAATTTAGCTTTAATTAGGATAATTAGGCCTTAAATTACTATTGAATGTCATAGCATACAATTTCAACCAAATATAACCAAGGGATTAATCAATTAAGGAAAGTTGGAGGAAACAGCAGAAACAAGCTTAAAACATCAAAAACAATTTTGAGGTTTGGCATAGGTGTTAAGGTGATAACATCAATTGAACCTCCAGTAATAATAGCAAAGAAACTAACACCAGAAATAGGACCAGCCATATTAATTCGCGCAAAGTTGCATTTGCCGAATTAAATTATGCATTGAGATTCATGATAAAAATTAACTTAACACTGGCCATAAACAAATTTTCAATTCTAGTCAATGTTATCTGTGTTCAACCAGCAAAATAACTCAATTCCGCTTTAGTTTCATATCTATGCCCACCTAGCTTATGCCAAATAAAAAATTGTTTAAACAAGCCAATGATTGAATTACACAATAAAGAATGCATTTCGACCTTTGTTTTTAAATTAGGTTTTTTTTTATTTTTTGTTCTATTTTAATTTTCTTTAACCAAACAAACCGGAAAAAAAAAACTAAAAATTTTAAAATTAAATGTTCGTAGATGAACCGTTTATACCAAATTAATTCTTATCATGATTGGTTCGGTTTTATCAAAATTTAAATTGGTTTGGTTTTCCAGATTTTGAATTTGGGCTGCAATAGATTTGACCAATTTAAAAATCTATCCATCTAAACCAACCGAATGCTCACCCCTACCTTCTAGTCCAAAATCAGAACCTGCAGATGACGTTAACCCATACATAATGGCCATAATTCATATTGAGCTACCCCAATAATTGCTATGAAACGAAGAGTTACGCCATTGGCCAATTTATTCATCCTAAATTGGTTTATATTACCACGTCATGAGCATTATTCATATCTAAAACTTTAACGTTACCTATAAATCTACGGATGAATTTCAATTCCAAGGAACAGCAAACAATGAGAGGCGAAGAAGTAACAAAAAGGTTGCCAAGCATATAGCACAACGGTGGAGGAAACGATTCTGCATAACCACAGTGTAAGCAGTCAAACCGAAGAGATGACCTTACCTTAACAGAGCTGCTGTCAAGCTTTATAGCTGTTCTACAATCCTCTTCTACTCGTGTCCAATTTCTAACCAACTCAGCAGAAAACCCAAACTAAAGCATCAATATAGCCATTTAAAAAATTTCCACACGGAAACAAAGGAGGAAATCGAGCTTCCTTTGTTTGTTGCACTTACTTCATCTTATAATAGCACAGCGCCCTATTTGTCCAGTACACAACCACATCTGGGCATAGCGTAATTGCCTAAGAAAAAAAAAAAAGATTCAGTGAGTTTGCAGATAGGACCACTATCAAATAAAGGTAGAATATCGAACAATCAGTGGTTAAGCACTAAACTAAATAGGAAAAACGCAGAGGATAGTCTCGCTCTACTCGAATGGAACAACGACACAAACAGGAAATCAATCGAGAAGCCATGGAAGTAAATTTTAGTTAATTCCAATATAAAGATGAGATCGGATGAATAACCTCGGTGTACGCATCGATTGCCGCGTCAAGTCGCTCTTCCTTGAAAGCCATGTTTCCATCGAGTTTCCACAGCTCCGCCTGCATGGTGACGTTCACAGGCACCGGTGCCATGTCTCCTCTTAGGTCGCCCAACTTCCTCAATGGATCTCTGTGTCTCTCCCTCGACTGAGAACCGTGGTTGTGCTGCTTTCGTATTTGCCGTTCTGTATATGAAATCGGAATATGTATCGTCGTTCTTGTCCTCCGATATTCTATGGAAGTTTCGAGATACCATGGACGAAGGGCGGAGCAAGAACCGCAGACTGCGTCTGCGTGTGATAACGGCAGAGGAGAAGAATCGTCAAGGAGATATCGACTGACTTCCAAAAATACGAAAATTTACATATTTCACACAAACACAGCACCTAGCTGTTATGCATTTAATAATCTCACACCTAAATTCTCGTTTTTACAAAATCAACCTCCAATCTATGAATAGAAATTTAATTTTCATTGTTAGGGAGTAGTGAAAAGGATAAATTAGATTAATGAAAGTTTAGGTGTTAAAAAAATATTACATCAGAAGTTATAATGAAAAACTGTATTATGACTTCAATTACAATGTGTCATGTGTACGATCTGGCCCTAATGAATACAAAAAACTAAATAATTTAATGCATTTACGTACCGTACACGTGACACATGTGATTAAAGTTCATATACAATTTTGCATTAGGACTCCTGATGTAATATTTTTTCATTTGTGTGATATGGGTAAATCTATAGAACTTGAGTGCAGTGTATGTAAATCTTCAAAAAAAAAAATGAAAATACATAATTTTAAACAGTGTATGAAAAAGTAAATAAAATTTTTGGGAAGGTATTTTTGAATTTTCTATATTTATGTATCTAATATCTTAATTTTATTATTTTTTATATAATATTTTCATTTCTAGATATATAGTTAGTTATTCATTTGTATAAAAAATTAGTTTTATATAACTCACAGTACATATAATTGAAAGTATGCTGATTTTATAAAAAAATATAAATCAAAACTCTTGACTTAAGTATATGTTTAGTTTTAAGGGACTTCTATGAGTCATGTAATTAAGAAATTGTAAATCAAATTAAATCACATCATTTCAAAGGTTTAATCCAACATATCTTGAAGATTTGAAGACTTAATTATCTATTTTAAGCAAAATACAAGAAATAAAGGGTTAAAATGCTAAATCAAGCATTTACAAATGTACCCTTCTTATTCAAGATGGCCTGAAATGAATTCAAGCCATATGAACTCAATGTGTTATTGTGCAATCTTGTTTTTCAAATAATTCTAGAAATTTTCATCAAGTTTTTATTGCTTTCTGATTTTTTTTTTGTTTTATTTATTTTATTTATTTGTTCAATTAATTTGCAAAATGCAAAAGAAATTCAAATTAATCCATAAAAAATATTTTCTATTATTGGAAAAATCATGGGAGCACACCAAGACAAATCTTAAGTGGCCAAATTCCATGCAATTATTTTGAATTTTTAATGTGTTTTTTTTTTTCATTGATTTGGATGTTTTAGTTAAATTCATAGATGATTTGATGTTATCTTGTTTTGATTTTATTTTTTATTTATTATCTATATTTTTCTTGAGAATGTGAAATTTTAATTTGTAATTTTAGGATTTTTCTTGAACTAGCTATGTATTTTCAAAGTTTATCCGATTTTCCTAGTTTTTTGAAAGGATTCAAATACTATTTATTTATCTAAACACATGGATCCTACGTGTCTAGCCAAGTCACCAAAGCACCGTCGCCTCGTCACTGCCTTTTTCACGTGTCACTCCTCCATTGGCCATCCAATGATTAGAGGCCACGTCGGATTGATCACATGTGTTTCCAAACAGCGCACACGCCTCCTATACTGATTTCAGCCATCCATTTTTTTTTTAAGAAATGGGTGGAGGGACCAGGAACCAATACCTATCAAGAAAATACACAAGATCCTCACAAACCTACAGGATGAATTATCAAATTAACATAACCAAATACATCATTTTGTCACGACAAAGCGATCCTACGTAAAAGTCTACTAAAATGCAAGTTTGTTTCACAATGCTCCAAAACCAAGCCCTAAATCTATGTTAATATGAATATCTTGATTAGTGAAGGGTCTTCTCAATCCAAAGCTTATATCACGATCGATTTGATCCCACAAACAGTACCCAAGCGCCAATTGTAAGCTGCAAGAGTTCCTTATAAAAATTCGATCAAGATCATACACCAAGTGGTCAAATAGTTGTGTAGAGAGTTCAATAAGATGGGAATTCAATAAGAAAATGGGGTTGTGCACTTGAGAAATGTGACGCAATGGTTTAATAGAGAACTTAACGGATAGACAACAAAATCGTCAAGGTTCTGTTTTGGGACAGCGGATTCAATGGAGAATTGGTGGTGTAAGGTTATGGAATCAATGGTAAACGACACGGGAGGTTGAATGGGAAAGTTAGGAATTAATTTTGTCATGGCTTTGTCAAGGATTTAAGAGCATTCGATTCTAACCCGAGAAGGTTGGAAATTGTGGCTTGAAATAGGCTTGTTTGGCTTGTCTCAAATTTAAATTTTAGGTTGGATTTGAATTGGCAAATGGTGGCTAAGGCCAATTTTGGGTGAATTGTAGTGTAAGCTCATGGCCAATGGGAAGGCTTGACTAGTGTGGCTTTGGTTTGGAAAGGCTCAAAGCTTGGATGGGTTCGTGGGCCAGTAGAAATTTTGATGGAATTAATTTTATTTTGAAAATTATGGTGATTTAAAAAATTAAAGAAATTTGTGTTGTGATTTTGAGTGATTTGTGAATAATTTAGTGAATGAAACTTAATTTTTAAAATTTTTATTATGATTACGAATGCATTTAGTGATTATAAATGCTTTTAGGTAAAAATTTTATTTTGTACTCTTCAGTCGAAATGTAATTGTTGGTCAGCTCCAACAATTCAGCTAGAATTTTTGGTCGTTGGAAAACCAAATCATGACAGAAGTGTCCCTTCTTTAACCCTTTATGTAGGGCAACATGTGTGATTTGAGGTTCTAGATCCCACACTTCCAACATCTACTTCTAGAAAAAGTGAGCAAAGACTCTCGTTTTGCTTCTGCCTGATCCGCAACCGAGCTTGCAAACTGTTCTAGGGCTTTTGGACCTTGACAAACTGTGTCACAAACGTTCTCTTGAAGTCAGTGAAAGAGGTTATTACACCAATCGATAGTCTTTTGAGTCATCAGAGGGATGATTTCTCGGTAAAAAGGAAGTGACACTTCAAAGCGTTGGTGATTATCAACAAGCAGATGGTCGACTCGACATATATAGTCAATCGGATAAGTCTGACATTTGTAGGAGTCCAATGATGGTATCTTGAGCTTATCAAGGGGTTCAATAGTTGAAATCTAGTGAGAACTCATTCTCCAACTTGCGTGAGAGAGTGGGGACTTAATACGTCCAAATTGATGTATGTATAGCGTGGTCGACCCAGCACTATACTAGTTTTGGGAATCTCCTACTCTGTTACAAGCTTGAGTCGCCATTTGATAGTTTGCGCTTGTGCTTCATCTTCGAGGGTCTGCTCCCTTCCCCTTGCTACTGCCTTTCCAATGGCATCCAACATCTAGCCCATTATCTGGTCCATCAACTCTGGAATCTGTTGCTACACAAACTCTCTAGTGCACTTCATGTTTGCAGTCTCTTTTGTCGATTTCTCTCCATATTATGCTCTTCTTCTTGTGTTTGGCATGATCCACACTCACTGCACCTTTGAGAATGTTAACTCTGAGTTGCTTGTGAATCACTCAAGGAATAAAATGTAGAACATGAGAGAGAAAGAATATGTGTGCACAATAATGAATTGATTCTTTGATTAATAATTAACATTTACTGTAGAAATGACCAACTATTTATAAGAGATGGGGGTATCGCATGCATAATTACATGGTTACCTTTGCTTTAACAGGCACGTTACAGGGTATTTTGGGTACTTACATAATGAGTTTATGGCTCTGCTACCTTATCACAACAAGACTCGTTCGACTAACTATGTTGAGTTGGGGAAACTGGTCAACTCTAGTTGAACTTCAGTCTTCGAACTTCATTCGGTTGACTCGAGGCAACCAATCGACTGCTTAGATTTGGTTGTAGATTGTTGGCCCCTAGATAAGGAACTTCTGTTGTCAGGATCATAGTAGATTATCAGGCGAAGGGTGAATCACTCTAATTTGATATTTAGCCCACTCATTGACAGAATGTCCATTTGGAGTGTTCACAAAGTGTGTCGTGATGAGAACCTTCAACCTCCTGAAGAGTCTTGAAGGTTCTTGTGAGGTAGTTAGCAATGTTAGGACAAGAGCTGGGCTGATGTCTTCTCTCTACTCGATAAATCTTGGTCTTTGGCTTAAACAGCCTTCATTCGGGCTCCTTCGGTCACAACCCGCAAGACCTGCATATGGTTGATCGAGTCTTTAGTCTTCCAATGATGTGACCTCTTATCTTAGGTATGTGGGTCATATTTAATCGCACTTTTGTCTCTTATTTCCTTAAATTTTCTTGAGATTCATGCCGACTCATTTCTAAAAGTGTGGAAATTCAAAAATGGGAGCCACCAACGGACTAAACTTGTAAAACCCAAGTGATCATACAAAGAAGAGCGTAGGGCAACAAATTATGAAATTTGCAATGTAATAACAAAAGGGGTTTGGATAATTTATTTATTTATATTTCTATTTCTATTTCATTTTAAAACATAGGCATTGTTTGCATATTTTAACTCTTTTAAATAGATCAATTTAACTTTTGAATGAAGATTTACAAATATACCGCTCAATTCATACATATTTACATATCTAAAATCTAAAGTTCAATTTTCACATAGGGTAAACATATTGGTAAAAAACATATTTTACTTTTTAAAGATAAAAATAGTTTTTATTTTTTATTTTTTTATTTTTTATTTTTTATTTTTTGGTGATATGAGAGATTTAGTTGGTATAAACTCAAAAAAAACATTGTTTAGGTAGTAATATGTAAATAAATAGAAATTTGATGGTGTGTATTAAATGCCCATTTTAAAAACATTACAAATAAATACTGACAGGTTTTGTTTGGAAAATAACCTACATACTAATTAAAGATGTCAAACGCTTTTTATTTTAAAATAAAACACAATAAAATTAAAACATAAAATAAAAGATAAAAAAATAATAACCTAATCTGAAACAACTAAAAATTTAATATATTTGAAGCCTATTATATACTCCAAATTTATTACATAGTGTCAAAAATTGATCAGACACGCAGACATGACATGAACCCAACATTGTTGATCCAAATATTTTTCTCATAATCGTAAAAAATCTGACCCATTTATCATTCCGGTCGAGTTAACCCGAGACCCAAACATTACCTGAATATGCAAGAAAGTTTCGGGTCAAATTCAACTTAGCGAATCAAACTTGGGTTCGGGTCTTGATTTTCGACCCGTTTATTACTCAGGACGGGTTCAGGTCAACCATATTCGAATCGGATTATTTTCAAATCGGACCGGAACCCAACGAACTGACCCGAATTGACACACCTTAAATTTATTCGAAACTCCTTATTTTCTCAGCGTACGATGCTCATATACATGCGGGCTCGAATATAAAAGCTAACCGCAAGCCCAAATAGCTGTATTAAAAATTAAAAGCAAATGCTAAAAAAATACTAATCTAATGTATTCAGCCAAATTATAAAAAAAATACTAATAATAATAAATATTTCCCATTAATCCCAGCAAAATCAGCAGTTACATTTTCCCCTCATAAGCAAATAAAAAAACAGAGCATCCCCACACAATAGGCTTTAAAGAAAAGATTACTTCCACAATTTTCTGAGGGACATGTTCTTTTCAGTCTCCTTCTTCATCACTTTGGCCACTGCCATCTCAAAATCCTCCTGTGTAACGTGCACTCTCCTCTCTCTAAGTGCAAACATACCTGCTTCTGTACAGACAGCCTGACATACCAAAATCAAATCAATATATCCATACAAATCATGCAATCATGCAGTTCCTAATACCATACGGTATAAATCACATCAAAGCAAAAATGTAATTTATTGTAGATAAACTAATATTAGTGATAATTTTATGACATAAAGGATTATGGTGTTATAAAAGTAAAAAATTTAGATGTCAGATATGTAAACAAGCAAGAGTTCAATGTTATGTTAGTAAATCTCCCATAACAATAATGGCTAAACAAGTTCAAAAGAATATTTGCACCACATGCATGCCAGCACGTGAATGTAATTGCCCAAAATCATGAAGTTTTGATTGGTTTGCCATGAATGATACCTTGAGCTCCGCACCGGAAGCACCATTCATTTTCTCAGCAATTTTCTTTAGATCAATTCCGCGCATCAAGTTCATCTTCCTTGAATGAATTTTCAGAATATCCCAGCGGGACTGAAAAAATCGCAGGCAAAGCAGAGATTGAGCTTAAAGAACTATATGAAGATCGATTAAATAAGGCACAATCTAAGGAGAGCAATTCCAAAATTAAGAAACGTGCCTCTTCGTTGGGGTTAGGAAACTCGATTTTTCTATCGATACGACCAGGCCTGAGCAGAGCTTGATCCAGAATATCAATCCTATTAGTGGCCATAAGAACCTGTCAAATACGATGTTCGAATAATTTGTGTGATTCACTAAAATTTGAAAATCAATTTGAACAAAGTCAGAGACGGTTACTTTTATCTTATTTGAAGCTTCAAATCCATCCAACTGATTGAGAAGTTCGAGCATAGTCCTCTGANATGAACTATCTTAATCTTGGAAATAACATCCAAATAAGCTACTTGTCACTTTATGTAGGGATTCCAAGGAGAGCAATGGTGCATTAAAGACAATATTCAATGCCACCGCCATATCCCTTTTACAAAAATTTAATCCCTTGTAATTTCCATATGATGATAATTCCAGTGGCTAAGTTACCGTTGCACAAACATATTAATCGTTGCATATAATGATGCCCTGATATATTACCGGCTAAGATCCACTATGACAGCTTTGATCTTGAAGTTGTAATCATCCTATGGAAGTCATGAGCCAGGATAACATTGGACAGAATAAAGCATTTTATCACTTTTATCATATTGGGCAGGATAACATAGCATTTTATCCTGTCCAATTGACGACATTGGACAGGATAACCCTTGCCACACCTCTACTTCAACCGCCTGCGCCAAAGCCGCACCACCCTTCCTAGCTTAAAAACCTAAATTCAAAATTACACATGAAAATGCACATCAGCAACCAAAACAAGATCTACTTAAAGAGATCAAATAACAACTCTCAAACAATCAGGGAGCAAAAAGCCTGAGCAATTTCATAAAGCTCATTAAAAACTTGGCTTACATATGTAGTGGAAGGTGACCATCACTAGGACTATCATGGTCCCTTGTGATCTAAAAGCTAATCAACAAATGTTAAAACCATTTCTTGAACATAAAAATCCACTTGATGAACTCGCATCAAGACCATAGTTTGCAGTGGCTCCTCAAGTTTATCTCACATTCTTCTTATTGTCTCCAAACAAGTGTTATGATTATTAGTCTTAGCAATATCTCCAATAAATAAAATTTAGTTATTCTCACTCTACTATTCACTGGTTCGTTTTTAAAAATTCCTAGCTTGGTTCCTCATTTAGCGCATGCATGTGTAGCCAAACCGGATAAAAATGTCGACTCAAGTTCATGCAAGCCCTATCTAATTAATTTTTATTTTAAGTTCTTCACCACCTTATGTTCACCATCATATTCATGTATCCTGATAACTCCAGGCTATCATTGGTTACACCTNTCGAGTTTCCACAGCTCCGCCTGCATGGTGACGTTCACAGGCACCGGTGCCATGTCTCCTCTTAGGTCGCCCGACTTCCTCAATGGATCTCTGTGTCTCTCTCTCGACTGAGAACCGTGGTTGTGCTGCTTTCGTATGTGCCGTTCTGTATAAGAAATTGGAATATGTATCGTCGTTCTTGTCCTCCGATATTCTATGGAAGTTTCGAGATACCATGGACGAAGGGCGGAGCAAGAACCGCAGACTGCGTCTGCGTGTGGTAACGGCGGAGGAGAAGAATCGTCAAGGAGATATGGACTGACTTCCAAAAAAACGAAAATTTACATATATCACACAAACACTTCACCTAGTTGTTATGCATTTAATAATCTCACACCTAAATTCTCGTTTTTACAAAATCAACCCCCAATCTATGAATGAAATTTAAATTTCACTGTTAGGGAGTAGTGAAAAGGATAAATTACATTAATGCTGATTTTGTAAAAATGAAAGTTTAGGTGTGAAAAAAATATTACATCAAGGGTTATGATGCAAAACTGTATTATGACTTCAATTATAATGTGTCTAATGAATACAAAAAACCAAATACTTTAATGTATGGACGGACCGTACACGTGACACATTGTGATTAGAGTCCTGATGCAAGTAATATTTTTTCATAGGTGTGATATGAGTAAATCCATAGAACTTGAGTGTATTGCATGTAAATTTTCAAAAAAAAAAATAATAATAAAATAAATAATTTTAAATAGTGCATGAAAAAGTAAATAAAAATTTTGTGAAGATATCTTTGAATTTTCTATATTTATGTATCTAATATCTTAATTTTATATTTTTTATATAATATTTTCATTTCTAGATATATAGTTAGGTTTGTATAAAAATTTAATTTTATATAACTCATAGTACATATAATTGAAAGCATGCTAATTTTATAAAAAAATATAAATCAAAACTCTTGACTTAAGAGATATGTTTAGTTTTAAGGGACTTCTATGAGTCAATTAGCAAAAAATTTAAATATATTATTTTGACCCTTTAAACTTAAAATTAATATTTCAACCATCTCTTATTTTATTTCTTTCGAAACATGAATAATCGAACCATCATATTTAAAATTTTGAATGATTGATATGTAAAAACCTCTAGTTTTAAACAATATGGAATATATTAAGTCATCAGCGACAATAACGACTGCACGTAATTAAGCAATTGTAAATCAAATTAAATCACGTCATTTCAAAGGTTTAATCCAACATATCTTCAAGATTTGAAGACTTAATTATCTATTTTAAACAAAATACAAGAAATAAAGGGTTAAAATGCTAAATCAAGCATTTACAAATGTACCCTTCTTATTCAAGATGGCCTAAAAAGAATTCAAACCATATGAACTCAATGTTTTATTGCACAATCTTGTTTTTTAAATAATTCTAGAAATTTTCATCAAGTTTTTATTATTTTCTGATTTTTTTTTTGTTTTATTTGTTTTATTTATTTGTTCAATTAATTTGTAAAATGTAAAAGAAATTCAAATTAACCCATAAAAAATATTTTCTATTATTGGAAAAATCATGGGAGCACACCAAGACAAATCTTAAGTGGCCAAAATTCCATGCAATTATTTTGAATTTTTAATGTGTTTTTTTTTTCATTGATTTGGATGTTTTAGTTAAATTCATAGATGATTTAATGTTATCTTGTTTTGATTTTATTTTTTATTTATTATCTATATTTTTCTTGAGAATGTGAAATTATAATTTGTAATTTTAGGATTTTTCTTGAATTAGCTATGTATTTTCAAAGTTTATCTTATTTTCCTAGTTTTTTGAAAGGATTTAAATCCTATTTATTTATCTAAACACATGGATCCTACGTGTCTAGCCACGTCAACAAAACACTGTCGCCTCGTCACTGCCTTTTTCACGTGCCACTCCTCCATTGGCCATCCAATGATTAGAGGCCACGTTAGATTGATTACCTGAGCTGTTCCAAACAGCGCACACGCCTCCTTTACTGATTTCAACCGTCCATTTTTTTTTAAAGAAATGGGCGGAGGGACCAGGAACCGATATCTATCAAGAAAATACACAAGATCCTCACAAACCTACAGGATGAATTATCAAATTAACATAACCAAATCCATCATTTTGTCACGACAAAGCGATCCTACGTAAAAATCTACTAAAATGCAAATTTGTTTCACAAAGCTTCAAAACCAAGACCTAAATCTATATTAATATGAATATCTTGATTAGTGAAGGGTCTTCTCGATCCAAAGCTTATATCACGATCGATTTGATCCCGCAAACAGTATACAAGCGCAAATTGTAAGCTGCAAGAGTTCCTTATAAAAATTCGATCAAGATCATACACCAAATGGTCAAATAGCTATGTAGAAAGTTCAATAAGATGGGAATTCAATAAGAAAATGGGGTTGTGCACTTGAGACATGTGGCACAATGGTTTAATAGAGAACATAATGGATAGACAACGAAATCGTCAAGGTTCTGTTTTGGGAGAGCGGATTCAATGGAGAATTGGTGGTGTAAGGTTATGGAATCAATGGTAAATGAAAGGGGAGGTTGAATGGGAAAGTTAGGAATTAATTTTGTCATGGCTTTGTCAAGGATTTAAGAGTATTCGATTCTAACCCGAGAAGGTTGGAAATTGTGGCTTGAAATAGGCTTGTTTGGCTTGGCTCAAATTTAAATTTTAGGATGGATTTGAACTGGCAAATGGTGGCTAAGGCCAATTTTGGGTGAACTATAGTGTAAGCTCATGGCCAACGGGAAGGCTTGACTGGGGTGGCTTTGGTTTGGAAAGGATCAAAGCTTGGATGGGTGTGTGGGCGAGTAAAAATTTTGATGGAATTAATTTTATTTTGAAAATTATGGTGATTTTAAAAATTAAAAAAATTTGTGTTGTGATTTTAGTGATTTGTGAATGATTTAGTGAATGAACTTAATTTTTAAAATTTTTATTATGATTATGAATGCATTTAGTGATTATGAATGCTTTTAGGTAAAAATTTTATTTTGTACTCTTCATGCAAAATGTAATTATTGGTCAGCTCCAATAATTCAACTAGAATTTTTGGTCGTTGGAAAACCAAATCATAACGGAAGAGTCCCTTTTTTAACCCTCGATCTAGGGCAACATGTGCGATTCAGGTTCTAGATCTCACACTTCCAACATCTACTTCTAGAAAAAGTTAGAAGAGACTCTCATTTTGCCTCTGTCTGATCCGCAACAGAGCTTGCAAACTGTTCTAGGGCTTTTGGTCCCTAACAAACTGTGCCACAAACGTTCTCTTGAAGTCAGTGAAAGAGGTTATTACTCCAGTCGGTAGTCAGTTGAATCACCTGAGGGCTGATTTCTATGTGTGGTGAAAAGGAAGTGACACTTCAAAGTGTCGTTGATCATCAACAAGCAGATGGTCGCTTAACAGATATAGTCAATCAGATATGGTATCTTGAACTTATCAAGGGGTTCAATAGCTGAAATCTAGTGAGAACTCGTTCTCCAACTTGTGTGAGGGAGTGGGAACTCAATAGGCCCAAACTAATGTATGTCTAGCAGGGTTGACCCAGCACTATACTGGTTTGGGGAATCTCCTACTATGTTAGAGCTTGAGTCGCCATTTGATAGTTTGTGCTTGTGCTTCATCTTCGAGGTTCTGCTCCCTTCCCCTTGCTATTGCCTTTCCAATGGCATCCAACATCTAGCCCATTATCTGGTCCATCAACTCTTAGATCTGTTGTGCACAAACTCACTAGTGCTCTCCATGTTTGTAGTGTCTCTTTGGCGGGTCGTGTTCTTCTTCTTATTGCTGGCATGATCCACACTCACTGCACCTTTGATAATGTTGAATTTGAGTCTGCTTGTGAATCACACTCGAGGAATAAAATGTAGAACATAAAAGAGAAAGAGAGAGAGTATGTGTGCACAATAATTAATTGATTCTTTGATTACTAATTAACATTTACCATAGAAATGACCCACTATTTATAAGAGATGGGGGTATCGTATGCATAATTGAATGGTTACCTCTGCTATAACAGAGGCGTTACATGGTATTTTGGGTACTTACATAATGAGTTTATGGTTCTGTTGCCTTATCACTAGATCGACAAGACTCGTTCGACTGACTATGTTGAGTTGGGGAAACCGGTCGACTCTAGTTGATCTTCGGTCTTTCGAACTTCATTCGGTTGACTCGAGTCAACCAATCGACTGCTTTGGTTTGGTTGTAGACTGTTGGCCCCTAGATGAGGAACTCCTATTGCTAGGGTCATAGTAGATTAGCAGGCAGAGGGTGAATCACTCTAATTTGATATTTAGCCCACTCATTGACAAAATGTCCATTTGGAGTGTTCACAAAGTGTGTCATGATGAGAACCTTCGACCTCCTGAAGAGCCTTGAAGACTCTTGTGAGGCGATTAGCGATGCTAGGACAAGAGCTGTGTTGATGTCTTCTCTCTACTCAATAAATCTTGGTCTTTGGCTTAAACAGCCTTCATTCGGGCTACTTCGGTCCCAACCCGCAAGACCTGCATATGGTTAATCGAGTCTTCAGTCTTCCAGAGATGTGACCTCTTATCTTAGGTATGCGGGTCATATTTAACCGCACTTTTGTCTCTTATTTCTTTAAATTTTCTTGAGATTCATGCCAACTTATTTCTAAAAGTATGGAAATTCAAAAATGGGAGCCACCAACGGACTAAACTTGTAAAACCCAACTGATCATTCAATAGAAGAGCATAGGGCAACAAATTATGAAATTTGCAATGTAAAAACTAAAGGGGTTTGGATAATTTATTTATTTATATTTCTATTTCTATTTTATTTTTTAAAACATAGGCATTGATTGCATATTTTAACTCTTTTAAATAGATCAATTTAACTTTTGGATGAAGATTTACAAATATACCGCTCAATTCATACATATTTACATATCTAAAATCTAAAGTTCAATTTTTACATAGGGTAAACATATTGGTAAAAAACATATTTTACTTTTTAAAGATGAAAATAGTTTTCTTTTTTGTGATATGAGAGATTTAGTTGGTATAAACTCAAAAAGACATTGTTTATGTAGTAATATGTAAATAAATAAAAATTTGATGATGTGTATTTAAATGCCCATTTTAAAAACATTACAAATAAATACTGACAGGTTTTTTGGAAAATAACCTACATATTATCAAAAAATACTAATAATAATAAATATTTCCCACATGCATGCCAGTACGTGAATTCAGCCAAATTATCAAAAAATACTAATAATAATAAATATTTCCCATTAATCCCAGCAAAATCAGCTGTTACCTTTTCCCCTCATAAGCAAATAAAAAAACAGAGCATCCACAGAATAGACTTTAAAGAAAAGATTACTTCCACAATTTTCTGAGGGACATGTTCTTTTCAGTCTCCTTCTTCATCACTTTGGCCACTGCCATCTCAAAATCCTCCTGTGTAACGTGCACTCTCCTCTCTCTAAGTGCAAACATACCTGCTTCTGTACAGACAGCCTGACATACCAAAATCAAATCAATATATCCACACAAATCATGCAGTTCCTAATACCATACGGTATAAATCACATCAAAGCAAAAATGTAATTTATTGTAGATAAACTAACATTAGTGATAATTTTATGACATGGAGGATTATGGTGTTATATAAGTAAAAAAGTTTAGATGTCAGATATGTAAACAAGTAAGAGTTCAATGTTATGTTAGTAAATCTCCCATAACAATAATGGCTAAACAAAGTTCAAAAGAATATTTGCACCACGTGCATGCCAGTACGTGAATGTAATTGACCAAAATCATGAAGTTTTGATTGGTTTTCCATGAATGATACCTTGAGCTCTGCACCAGAAGCACCGTTCATTTTCTCAGCAATTTTCTTTAGATCAATTCCGCGCATCAAGTTCATCTTCCTTGAATGAATTTTCAGAATATCCCAGCGGGACTGAAAAAATCCCAGGCAAAGCAGAGATTTAGCTTAAAGAACTATATGAAGATCGATTAAATAAGGCACAATCTAAGAAAGAGCAATTCCAAAATTAAGAAACGTGCCTCTTCGTTGGGGTTAGGAAACTCGATTTTTCTATCGATACGACCAGGCCTGAGCAGAGCTTGATCCAGAATATCAATCCTATTAGTGGCCATAAGAACCTGTCAAAAACGATGTTCGAATAATTTGTGTTATTCACTAAAATTTGAAAATTAATTTGAACAAAGTCAGAGACGGTTACTTTTATCTTATTCGAAGCTTCAAATCCATCCAACTGATTGAGAAGTTCGAGCATAGTCCTCTGCACCTCACTGTCACCATTGCCAGATCCAGATTCCATTCTAGCGGAACCAATACTGTCAATTTCATCCATGAAGATGATGGAAGGGGCATGTTCCCTGTAATTAGTAAGTAAACCATTCAAATGTCAATATTCATCTTAAACAGCAATATGAATTGATGCACTAGTAAAAGTAACAGCAAAACAGATGGGCTCCATGTGTTTTGAAAAAATCAAAAGTAAGAAATGAAAATGGAAAAATAATGAATTGAAACTAATTTTTACCCACTTGTTAGGCTGAAAAGAAATAAGGTGATCATTTTTTCCCTTTCATTGCTTGGTTGATGATAAATTAAGTTTTTCATTCTCATGAAAAAGAGATGCTAAATCATAATAATGAATAATAATTTTTCTTCCAGTTTTTCAGTATGGTAAAACAGATATTCATGAAAAAAATGAGACTTTCATTAAGAATTTATTAGAGCTCATTTGGTTGCTTGTAAGTAGAAAGGATGGTTTAAGAAATGATGATTTTTCGCTCATTTTGAGTAGGAAAAACAGGGAGTTTTGGGAAGAAACATTTTTCAAAACAAATTTCTAACTTCAAAACCAGAGTTTTGGGAAGAACTCAATATTGGAATCTAAGTGCATCCAAACAAATCATCATTTTCAAAACTGAATTTCTAACTTCAAAACAAGATGAGACCTTTAGCTAAATTGATCTTGCTATTACTTTCATTTGAACCAAGCAACTAATATGAAATTATGAAGTAAATCAAATATGGATTCCCAATAATTCCCTCAAAGAAAACAGATCCATAATATTCCAACTAATGGTATGGTTGTGAAAACGTTGTTTAAATTATAATTGCAGCACTGCAAGCCTTCCACTGCACGCATTTTTTTTTTTTTTTCCTTCCTTGTAATGAATACAAGCTCAAACCATATTTTAGCTTTATACTAAAAACAAAACAAAAACATCCTGAAATTAGCATATAACTAAATCAGAAAATTGAAGAACTAGAACCCAACACCTTCTGTAATTCACCCATCGCACAGCTATATGTCGACCAGATAACAAATTTTCAGAATATCCCGATCCTGAAACTCTAAGGGGCTTTTTGGGATCACTTTCGATTTTTGTTTTCTATTTTTTATTTTTATTTTATTTTCAGTTGAAATAAAGCGTATTTGATATGTTATAACATGTTTAGTTGTCCTTAAAAACACACAAAATAACCTTTAAATGTTTTAAATATTTTTAAAAGCAAGCTAATTCTCGTTTGAAAACAAAGAAATTAAAAAATGCAAAAAATGAACTAAACAAAAATATTTTTATTTTTACTTTTAAAAAAAAGTGACCCCAAAGAAGCCCTGTACATTGCTTGCTTCTNGGCTTTTTGGGATCACTTTCGATTTTTGTTTTCTATTTTTTATTTTTATTTTATTTTCAGTTGAAATAAAGCATATTTGATATGTTATAACATGTTTAGTTGTCCTTAAAACACACAAAATAACCTTCAAATGTTTTAAATATTTTTAAAAGCAAGCTAATTCTCGTTTGAAAACAAAAAAGTTAAAAAATGCAAAAAATGAACTAAACAAAATTATTTTTATTTTTATTTTTTAAAAAAAGTGACCCCAAAGAAGCCCTGTACATTGCTTGCTTCCAATCAGTGGCATTAATTCCACCACATATTACCATATATTTTAAAAATACAGCTAACAAACAAAAAAAACGAGTATTAACTTGAGGGGGTGAAGGCAACAGGAACCTTAGCTNTTCTAATCAGTGGCATTAATTCCACCACATATTACCATATATTTTAAAAATACAGCTAACAAACAAAAAAAAACGAGTATTAACTTGAGGGGGTGAAGGCAACAGGAACCTTAGCTTACCTTGCCATAACAAAGAGTTCGCGAACCATTCTAGAGCCTTCTCCAATGTACTTCTGAACCAATTCAGAGCCAGAAACCCGAATGAAGGTACAATCAGTATGATGGGCGACAGCTCTTGCCAGTAAAGTCTTTCCAGTACCAGGTGGTCCATACAATAAAACTCCCTGAAAAAGGGAAATATTTAAATGTTAAGTGAACTTGTGATAATAAAAAAAAAAACTGGACAGTAAACAAAGACAACAACACTANGGTACAATCAGTATGATGGGCGACAGCTCTTGCCAGTAAAGTCTTTCCAGTACCAGGTGGTCCATACAATAATACTCCCTGAAAAAGGGAAATATTTAAATGTTAAGTGAACTTAGGATAATAAAAAAAAACTGGACAGTAAACAAAGACAACAACACTTGAAGTTTTACTGCATTCAAATGAAAAAGTAACAATATGTATTACAGATCCAATACCTTTGGTTGCGCTATTCCAAGACTTTCAAACAACTCCGGATGTTTGATGGGGAGCTCTATAACCTGCAAATAAAATGAAATCTTAAGATGCAGTTCTGAAACCAGTGCTCGTGTCAAGTCTCGGCCTAATAATGAATGTATTATTAGGTAATAAATGAAAGTAGTTGCAAAAATTATGCAAAATATCATATAGATTGGAGTAGAAAAAGAACAAAAAAAAGATCAGCTGATATCTTCTAACCTCTTTTATCTCTTTGATTTGCTGATCAAGGCCACCAATCATATCATAAGTAGAATCAGGAACCTTCTCAACTTTCATAAGATTAACCAAAGGATCTACTTTGCTAGGTAAAATCAAGTGAAGCACATAGCTATCATTGCGAAGAGCCACTCTGGTTGACGGCGTGATCTTTGTTATGTCAATAGTCTTATCCACATCAACAACATATTTTCCTTCTGGATGAACCTGCATATAAAATCAAACTTCAATTTTCGGGCCCTAATTGATTTAGACAACTTAGAATTTTTAACGGAAATAGTTTTTTACCCTCAAACTAACGCCCATGAAGAGAATCAAATAAACCGTCAGATACATGATATTATGAATTACTGCAAGGTTAAACTGTCATATACTTGGTATTGTGAATTACTGCAAAGCAACATTGGCATCAATAAATGCATAAAAATTGAATCGTGGATGAAAAAACATTAAAAACAATTAAGAAAATCACGTTGTATGACCCGTATACAGTGAAACGTGTGCAAAGGCCGCTGCACCGATGCTCAAGTGTAGTGTCAGATAAGCAAAAATTCTCACATTACAGACAGATGCAAGTAAAGAAGTTGGTCCACGAAACTAATATTAAAATAAGATCTAAAAATATAGGTACTCTCACTGGTAACTTAATGGAATTAGTTGATATCATGATTCATAGAAAAATATTAGTATTAAACAACTTTTTCATAATTATTAGAATCATTAATAGCTTCTTTATTTTTAATATTAGTATTAAACACTTTTTCAATTGTTTAGCATGCTCTTATCCTTAAAAATTTACATTAAAAAGATTTACTAAGAAAATCATTGCAATAAACCCATAATTCCCAAATCACAATTGGTATAAGACCTAGACTTAAAATCATTGCAATAAACTCCATAATATACCTCATTATTTTAATAATTATGTTGTTAAAATGTTTTTTAATTAAAAATCTAATTTATAAACTTGTAGAAATACTATTTTTATTTGTCTTTCATCTTATCATATTTAGCTAGGAACTTTTATTTTTCCTCCAAAAAATATCAGATTTAATTTGATCAAAATCACTATTTTATACCTCCTAGTATCTCCCTATACTCATCAAAGTCCAACAAAATCTTTAGATTTCATCTCTCGTCAAGCTTTTTCATTAACTACATTTTCTCCTTTTTTAGCACTTAGTATATTATATAAATCTTCAATAGTTATAGATTTTAATTTATTCACTACCCTTATATGAAATTTATAGCTTTTTTATGGTCATTATAATTATTTAGGAAATCAAAACACTTCAAACACCTTCATGATAACCATCTTAATAGAACTAATCATCTTATACTGCAAAAAACTAAGGGCCTGTTTGGGTCGGCTTATAAGTGTGGGCGGCGTTTTGAAAACACCGCTGTCCTGTTTTGTTCGCACTTATGCACAACTTATAGAAAACTGCGTTTTGAATATTGTAAAAGAAGCTGCCCGCGGGAGGACCCCACGGGCCGCGATTTCGATTAGATTATTTACTCTTGTGACCCTCGTCGCCATTTCTCCTTTGCATTTCACTCTCAAAGAGCGGAATCGTCGTCGTTTGCCGAGTTCGCTTCGGCGTTCGTGGAGGCTTCGGTCGCCGAGTTTGCTTTGGTGTTCTGGGTCGACGAGTTCGCCGCCATGTATCTCCTCGACTGCCTTGACCACTCCTAGTGCTCCGTATTCGTTTACATCGACGACTCCAACTGCAAGCTCCTCTCCCGTCCATACGCAAGAGTCAATCGCCGCCGCCTCAAATCCCGTATGCTCGGCTCCTGCATCTCCAATATCGTCCGTTTCCATCAATCTAGTGGTTTCTTATCAAATTTTTTTGGTTTAATTTATTATTGATGTTGTCAAAATAATAATTAAAGATGGCTCAATCTGTGAGCAAACGGATGAAGTATATATATTATTAGATATTTTAAATTTATTTTCATTTGCACTTGAAGAAATCTATATTAGGAATTGCAAATGAATTATCTAAAATTTTACAAATCGACTACAACATCGTAAATGATATGTTTTTGGTTAAATTTTTTAAGCAAAATTTTCAAAATACAAGTGATGATGGATGGTGTACATCAATCAAAGTTTAATTTTTGTGTGAAACTTGATATAGAAATTTCAAATATAATTGAGATATATATAATACATAGGAGATCGAGTTAATGTACTCAAAAAATCATAAATTTTATTATTTTTAAGTTAAGTTATTTTACCATGTAATAGATATACAATTTCAAAACCTCAATCATAGAGTGTAAGACGTTGTTTACAAAATGCACAAACCAAACAACTAAACAGCTTATCCACAACATGGGCATAATAGTCATTTATCCAGAATCAATTGTTTTTCAAACACACAAACCAAACAGTCAGTCAGCTTATTCGGATTAGTTGTTCATTAGCAAATTATCAGGATAAATTACTTATCAGCAGAAGCTAGATAAACTACAGCTGCCCCAAACAGACCCTAAATTAAATAATCTCAAATCTACACTCTTAGCAACAAACTTAAAAAATTAACTTATGTTTATATGCTGAAATACACATCCATAACTACTACTCATATTGTGTGATTAAACACTTGCATGAAATCACATTAGGGCCCCATCTGGTTGTTTGATTTTAAAACTTAGGTTTTGAAAAATAAGAAATTTGTTAAATCCATCATTTGATCAGGATGTATTTAGACATCAATATTCATTTCAAATGAAATAAATTTTCCCAAAAGTACCTCAAATATTGATATCAATTTCACACCCAAAATGAAATAATGAAATCATTATTTTCAACAAATTATTTTTATTTATATCCAATAAAAAAATTCTTATAATCGTTGCAAAATAGATTAATTTTTCTTCTAAATAAAAATAAGTATGGCTTTGATTATGAAAATAATTTCATACACTTTACGTTCTTAAAATATATATTGATTATCGTAATATCAGAGGCCAAGTATAACCTCTCCAATCACACTTCTCCCATCAAATATTGATTTCAATTTCACAATCGAAATGAAATAATGAAATCATTATTTTTTACAAATTATTTTTATATATATCCAATAAAAAATCCTTATAGTCCTTGCAAACTAGATTAATTTTTCTTCTAAATAAAAATAAGTATGGCTTTGATTATGAAAATAATTTCATGCACTTTAGGTTCTTAAAGTATATATTGATTATCGCAATATCAGAGGCCAAGTATAACTTCTATCACATATTTCATAAATGCCACAAATCCTTTCAAATCCCATACTAAGAGAATATATATGTCCATTCAAATCACCTTAAATAATTATCCCTTTTTCCTCAAGTATAAATCATACCAATCACTTTTCTTCCCAAATTAAATTTTCACACTATTTTCTACTCCAAGTTGAGGAATATTAAATAAACAAGCATAAACTCTAACCATGTTTAAAACTTTTCATGCAAATAATTAATTGAATAATCTCTTGTGATTAGCCCTATTCATTTCACCATAATAGTTTTATTTTTGAACTCTTCTCCACATCATAACCCATATTTACGATTAATATTTTCAATGTATAGTAGCTTATAGGATTTGCCCTAATGAGAGTGACTTGTTCACTCTTTCCATTTAGTTTCTGATAAACCAGCAATGTGTTTTTCCTCTTCTAGCATTACAATCATAAATTATCTTTTGCAATTAAAATCCTTAAATTTCAACAAAGAAAATAGTCTTATTATGCCATCAATGTTATAATTTTATTTGGTGCTCCATGTTAGTCATATTACTTTAAATGTTAACTATTAACTATATTAATGCATATCCACATCACATCATTGAAGCGGAACAAAATTTTTATGTGCAAGCTAAAATCGTGGATCCGTTTAGATTCAATGTCTTTCTTCATTTTGTATTGCATTTATAAGAGCAATAGGAAAATGAATCTGATTTAGTTTGGGCTAAGCCTCTCCCTAGTCGGCTCATTAGCTTTATATTTTCCAGTTGTTAACTATTTGGTTGGTAAATTGATTTTCGGACTGTATTGACTAAGGCAATGATTCTAATTTCTAGGAACACATTCTATACCTACACATGTTACAACATGTGAGAATCTATAACATTTATGCAAAATAATAGAATTTTTTACCGTTATTGCTTATTTATCATTAAGTCTAATCCTAAAGTCAAGATCTAGACTAACAGTTGCTTTAAGAATTTCAAAAAATTTGTTTAAAAATTTGTAGAAAAGTTTTGTTGCTAAACCAGTACAGTAGTACCATTTGTTTGATTTATATACGCACGATATGTTCCACGGCAATGATTATATAGGGACTTCACAATTAACATTTGCTTCAAATATAGGCTTCTTTTTTTCTTAAATTTAAACGCCAAACCTCTTTTAATTTTGGGTAGATATCATGCAAAATATATGACGATTACACCACACATCAAACAAATCAACAATTCTAGAAAGCATTCATTTTCATCCTCAACGCTTTTCTAATCAACAAATTAGTTTCTAAAATTAAATACAAATCTTCGTAAAGGTATTTTCTTCCCTAAGTATTAAATATTTCATTAATTATTTAAATTAAAATGGTATAATATGGGGACAAAAATGTCCACTTCACACTTTCACAAAGATCCCTAAGATGAAACATAAGCCTTCATGATGATCTCCCTTTTCTGAACTTCTCCTACTCTAGGGTTGAGATTCATCTACCATTCACATAGAGTATTATGTCACATTCCTTAAACTCAGTACACTAGACAACGTTCTATTGATGCAAAACCTCTGCTACCTCAAGCACCACCCACCACAACCATAAAGTGTCAGTACAATTCCTATGACATTCCCATGATCGATAATATGAATGAAAATGATCGATGAAGCGGAGAGGTCATCAAAGGACTGCTTGACGAAGCAAGCATAAGGGTAGTCTCCATGGTCGCAAATGTAGGTCTCGATCTCCAATAGGAATACCACTCGTATATACCCTTGTCGCTTCGAAGATATTTCAATGAACTAGAGCCTCTGCTACCTAGTTTAAAACATTCACACAGTTTATTGAACATATGATAGATTGTTTTTTTTTTCAAATAGTTGTTTAATTTACATGTCAAATATTATTGAAGCGAAGAATGACAATTCTATTATCAAGACGCCAAAGAATTAGATCCCCACTAATTCATTGAATGACGTAGCAATATTATTGTTGTTGTATAAACAATTAAATAAAAAGCTACTTTTCACATGAACTACTAATCTTCAACCATAAGGACTATTTTCCAATCCATTCCAACACAGAAGGAGAAGAGAAGAGGAAAACAAGCAAATAATCATCATTGGGGGATCAATTATTTGAGAAGGATAAGACCAGCAGAGCAATTTTGACTGAGATGCATAAATAGAGGAGGATGTTGCCCAACAAAATACCAATATGGACTACGAGTAAAATGCATGCCATCTACGAAAAATGAAGGCTACGGACGATGATGTCAACACAAAACCAACACAAATCCATGAGTCATATTTGAAGGATGGAGAAAAGAAAATAGGCAAGAGGACAATGAGCAAGAGATTTTGTCTATCAAAAGGAACATAGATACAATTAGCTTAATAGAACACCCTTCATAATGGAGGGGCTTTCGTGAAAGAATCTTCCCTATGAAAAATCAAATGAAAATTATTTTAAACGCGGGCCCACATAAAGCATATTATAAATTGCAATGACCACCAATGATATGTAATATTTAATTTAAACATTTAATTACATAGTATTGTTAGAATTTCGGTTGTTTAAGTGATGCATGAATTTATTTAATATTTAAATGTCTTCTAATGTTAGGAGTGTCTAAAACTATTGTATGCTTAAGAATATTAAAGCATGTGACTCGTTTACAATGCATTCATTAAAGAAAGAAAAAATCATTTGTGATTTGGATGTTGATGACACAAACCATAATTAGTCCTATCAATCAACTAATGTAAAGGTCAAGGTCGCTATAAGCATAAGAGTAGAGTGATTCATAATCTCATATTCGCCAACTTCATATCATTACATATGGTCTTCGATTCATCATTGTTGAACTAAATATCTACACTCTTTTAATCTACTAGATACTTAAATTTGCATGGCATTGTCATTTAAGTCTGCTTTCCAAAATTTTCTCAATAATTACAGTAAGCTTCCCCAGTAAATTGCTTATACTACATAGAACTTTCCTTAGTTTTATTCTTTAATGTCGCATCATGGAAAATAATCAATCATGTTCATACATTTTTGCATAACTGGTTATTACTAATGCAGTTAGTGATGCTTACCATTACAAACTTTTATATAGCATATTTGTTGAGTTTAAGCATTTTTTATCGCACATTAGAAAATACCATGTCCCCAATGTCATAGCTTCTTAAAACTTCTAATAAAATACCTTGACTAAAACCTTGGACTTTCCCATAACTTTGACAACTTCACCGACGTATGATCCTGGCTCTTGCAGCAATTGCAACTCTTCTCTCAATGCTCTGACTGCAATTACAAAACTAGATGGAGACTTGAGTGTGCAAAGTGAAATAGAAGCAACAATAACTATATTTATTGAGAAGTGTTTCAAATGCAATTTAATTTTCTTGTAATAGTTAAGTAATGATAATTCTTCATCAAAAGGCCATGTTTGGAAAAATGGAATACATAAATTCAAACAGAATACAAATATAGATACAAGATCCATGAAGTCCAGTGCAAATAGAAAGAATCATTAAGCGGCTTAAATTCAGCCTCATTAAGACCAGTGCCCATAGTGGGGCATCCTTCAGAATCTTCCTGTAAGCAAGCAAGCTAGAAAAAAACACAAGAATCCACGAATAAAGAAATTGTGATCATATTCAATAACGGTATTTCGTACAATTAAGATTAATAGTTACATTCATGAGAATGCTTGACACATGATGACACTAAAATCTGTAAACAATCCAACAAGATAAACATTGAATAGTTAGTTTTTATTGAACCTTTGAGTGAGACCATGAGAATCAAGTTAATTAGAATAAATAACCCAGAAAATCAAGCCGAAATGTCCTAAATGTCATTCAGATCCAAAATGGACAGTAATACATAAGTTGATGAAAGAATGCAAGCTATAAAAATCAAATATAATTCAAGAAAATTGAGGATAAATCAACTTCAAAAGTAAATCAATGATTAAATGGCAGCACCAAATGACAACTCATTGAGGAATAAGAGAGGCCTCAGACCACATCTACAGTCAACTTCTAATGTAAGTTGTGAACGGAAAGAACAGACTTCAAAATTAGATCAAGCAAGAGGATCAAATTCATGATGTGCGCTTGGGTTTCAGCCTGCGGCTCCCAAAGACAAAAATGAAGCTCGATTTTAGATTAGAGGTGNACCACATCTACAGTCAACTTCTAATGTAAGTTGTGAACGGAAAGAACAGACTTCAAAATTAGATCAAGCAAGGGGATCAAATTCATGATGTGCGGTTGGGTTGCAGCCTGCGGCTCCCAAAGACAAAAATAAAGCTCGATTTTAGATTAGAGGTGGCTTTGGGTTTAGAATTCGGTTTAGGTTTCGGAAGATAACAGAAGCTAACCTTTGGCGTTGAGGTCGTTGCGCTGCGCCTCGAGACGGTTGAGATTGTGGGACTTCTGCCGAACCTGAAGCTGCAGATCGTGTATGTGTTGCAGATAGTACTGCCTAAGCCCTTCTCCGCCTCCTCTAGTCTTCGTCGGCGGCAATCGGAACTCTTCCTCCGCTTCCGGCTGAGGCAGAACTTGGATCTTTACGGAAGCCATCTCCTTGCCGATTGTCGACTGTATGTAGATTCACCAGACTTCTATAGATCGTGGCTTCGTCGGGCCTATATCTATCTCCGGTCCATTGTCCGGAGGCCATAATTTTTCCTAGTAATTGCACTGAGCCGCTGATCAAATAAAAAAATTAGCATCCTTTTGAAGCAGCTTATAAATGCAATCATATTTTTAAAAATTCTTCTAATCATTTGATTTGTGCGATTTTTAAAATACTGTTTATTATTTTTAGGTTTTTTACACTAAACGTAGGATGCGGGTCGACCTGGTCTGTTTGGTGCTGCTTATTACTGCGTCCAGCATTTTCGTAACGTTGTGGTGGCGTTTGTTTAACGCGTTGGGGCTGGCGGTCGGGTAACGCGCGTTAAGGTTTGTGTTATTATCTGCTCGATCGTTCGCCACTCCCAGTGCCCCACGTTCCACGTTTAGGCTCAGCTTCCCTTCAGCCCCTCAATCTCGTCTCCTCTGTCGTTGCCCTAGCTCTCCGATCAACTTCCCTGTTCTTTGCTCTCGATATCGTGCCCCTCCTCTCTCCCATTTCTCATTCGTTGGGTGGTGGATCGAAAGGTACCGGTTTTTGTCCCCCCTCCTCGCATTTTCTTGAAAGTTTTATGAGAGGTTTGTTCTTGGGTCAAAATTAATTCATGAGTTCTACATATGTATGGAGAAGGCAACGGTATATTCTGTCACAGATCTATGATTCAAAATTTTTTTTCCCATCTCCAGTAAATGAAATTGATTTTTCATGGATTTAGTGCTCCATCAGAATATCCAGTTGGTGGAAGTTGTAAGATTCATGAGAAAAGATAATTGTTTTCTGCTGATACAAGTATCCCCTATGTCCAGTAAAGAAGTCATTTTTTATGGGTTTTGTGCTACCTCTGATTATGTAGATGGATGAGTCATTTGAATCAATGGATTCTTCTGGATGGTCTTTTATGTCATTCAACACATTGATTTAGTTACCAACAGCCCCTGTTATTCAACACCTATAGCTTCTTATTGTAATTGGTGCTGGAGGATTAGTTATCATATTACAAACATATATATCATATGCTTCCAATGGTGAATAATGGATTGTGCTGGAACTTATCCATTCACTTATCACAATTAGATTAAACAAATAGCTGACTTCAGAACTTTTTTTAGAAATATATAAATTAGTTTGAGTTTTATGTTGAGGAAGAAAATGAGCTTGCTCACCACAGGCCNTATATATATATATATATATATATATATTCTATTGTCCAGTGGCCATAATTTTTCCTAGTAATTGCGCTGAGCCGCTGATCAAATCAAAAAATTAGCATCCGTTTGAAGCAGAATGCGACGATATTTTTAAAAATTCGGTGTAATTGTTTTATTTGTGTGGTTTTTAAAATGCTGCCTATTATTTTTAGGTTTTTTATATTAAACACAGGTCGCAGGTCGACCGGTCTGTTTAGCGCATCTTATTACTGCGTCCAGCATTTTCGTAACGCCGTGGTGGTGTTTGTTTAACGCTTTGGGGATGGCAATCGGGTAACGTGCGTTAAGATTTGTGTTATTATATGCTCGATCGTTCGCCACTCCCAGTACCCCGCATTCCGCGTTTAGGCTCAGCTTCCCCTCAGCCCTTTGATCCTGTCTCCTCTGTTGTTGCCCTAGCTCTCCGATCACTTCCCTGTTCTTTGCTCTTGATATCGTGCACCCCCTCCCCTCTCCCATTTCTCGTTCGTTGGGCGGTGGATCGAAAGGTACCGGTTCTTGTCGCCCCCTCGCATTTTCTTGAAAGTTTTATGAGAGATTTGTTCTTGTGTCAAAATTAATTCGTGAGTTCTACATATGTAAGGAGAAGGCAGCGGTATATTCTGTCACAGATCTATGATTTGATTTTTTTTTTCCCATCTCCAGTAAATGAAAATGATTTTTCATGGTTTTAGTGCTCCATCAGAATATCCAGTTGGTCGAAGTTGTAAGATTCATGAGAAATGATAATTGCTTTCTACTGATACAAGCATCCCCTATGTCCAGTAAAGGAATTATTTGTTATGGGTTTTGTGCTACCTCTGATGATGTAGATGGATGAGTCATTTGAATCAATGGATTGTTCTGGATGGACTTTTATGTTATTCAACACATTGATTTGGTTACCAATAGCGCCTGTTATTCAACACCCGTAGCTTCTTATTATATTTGGTGCTGGAGGATTGGTTATCATATTACGAACATATATATCATATGCTTCCAATGGTGAATAATCGATTGTGCTGGAACATATCCATTCAAATATCACAATTAGATTAAACAAATAGCTGACTTCAGAACTTTTTTTTAGAAATATATAAATTAGTTTGAGTTTTATGTTGAGGAAGAAAATGACCCTGCAAACCACAAGCCTTTCTTTTTGAGATCTCCTGTTTGGATGGTGAGTCAGTTTTCATTTATGGGACAATTGGTTGCATACATACCGCATAGTTCTTATGTACTTGCAAATCTAACACTTATACATTCATATTCACACACATACCACTCAAATTATAGTGAAGTTTTTGGTATCTTCTACTAGGGCATAGCTTTGTTGCTATGTTTAGTTATTTTTGAATGTTTTGTTTCCAGTTAAAGCCATGTTTCTTTCCTGTAGAGCGTAAAAGTTTTTCTTGTGAAGTTTCTCTATTAGGATGGTTGATCATTTTTGTTTTAGGGACTATTTACATACATATCACATAAGTCTCATGTATTTACAAATCTTACACCTAAACATTCATAATGACATGCATACCACTCATACTTCATGCATTAGAAGATGCGGCTAGTAAAAATAATAAAGCAGAGATGTTCGATATGTTATTACATGAGATTTCTAAAGGACCGTATATGAGATTTCTAAAGAAATTGATGATGGTTGTGGATGTTAATTTATGATTGTTGTGGAAGTAATGTGGATGAAGTTGGGCTCAAACCATACATTTTTCGTCATTGATAAAGTTTTTCTTCTTTACTAACATGAAAACATGAAGCAAGTACTTATTTTCCTTTGTTCCTTATAGTTCCAACATGTTTAAGACGCCTGAAGGGGGTCTGTCTGCTATGTGGAATAAAGAAGTAATAAATATTTTTTGTTATCTATGTATTAAAAAAATAGAACTGGGAAATAGGCCAACCACGTATTTTAACAAGAAATGTTGGCAAAATATTGTTAAAAGATACAAAGAATTGACTGACAGAGATTACGACAGGCTAAAATTCAAAAACAAATGAAATCAATTGAAGAAGGAATGAAAAATTTTGAAGGAGTTGAAACGTGGATCTGTCGAGTTGGGTTGGGATCCCATTAAACGGACAATCGATGCTCTAGATGACTGGTGGGTTGAGAAATTAAAGGTAATTTTCTAACTAATCCCTCAATTCTTTACTTCCCATATTGTTTTGGTTTAGAAACTAATCTCTCTAAATACAATGTTACAAACAATGTAGTCAGAAAAGAAATATAAGAAGTGTGGAATTGAGTTGGAGTTTGAAGAAAAATTGGACATAATGTTTAAATGGGTTGTTGCAACGGGAAAACATGCATTCAATCCTAGTGAAATGGGTTTTGCAGGTGTATGGCAGCGACTTTATATATGCTTAAAAATACAAGAATTTGATGTTGTTCCTAAAAGATTTAAGTATTCGGCAACGGTGCCAAAAACTTGACAACGGTTATAGATTTGATAAAAATGTGTACAAAATATTCAATAATTGCAAAGTCATACTTATCAACGCAAGTATACGTATCGCTCAAGTAATACAGGTATCTAATGGAGTCCTGGATATCGATCCCACAGAGAGCAATACTAGAGGCTACGAACTAGGATTTAGAAAATCAATACTTAATCACAA
>JXCR01146855.1:36812-93244 GCA_002079205.1 Phalaenopsis hybrid cultivar | reverse complement strand
AGAGAAAACTACTCAGAACTCATGGAGAAGATACGACAAAACTTAGAACTTATATATATAAGCAAAGTCATACAAACTTTAATAAGTAAATACCACTTATTTCTAATTCCTCCACAAGCAAACTCCTCAAAGTTCCTCTGAATCTCTTCCTTTCTTTATAGCACACAGAATTCTTCTTCGAAGCAGCAAGGAGGAAGAAATCTCTCACTTTCCCTCCACTCGTACAATCTCTCGAAGAATTCCTCACAATACTAACCCTAAATTAAACTTTTTACACTCTACAAATAACAAAAACTCAGCAGATACCACCACGGGGCTCCCCTTTTTTCGGCCAAAATGTTTCTCTTAAAGTTGTAGAAGAGTTTTCTAAGAGTTGTCTAAGCGTCCCTTCAAAAATTGTTCACATTCAATGCACCTGTTAAGAGAACCTCCGCTCTCGCCATTGGCGGTCTTTATGGCTCCGTCAGCGGCCTTCTAGAATATTTGATTCTGGACTCTCGGGAAAACCCGTCGTCGGCGCCGTTGGGCTCGCCGTCAGCGCCCTAGTTCAAATCTTCATATTTTGGTCCTTTTTGCTCCAAATTCGCTCATTTTTGCATCTTTGTGCTTCAATAATCATAATTCAATATACCTGCAATAAAATATCAAAAATACCCTTCTTTAAAGTGCAATATCATCAATATTAGTATAAAATATGTATGAAAATCTCAAAATATTTTTTTTGTCAGCATATCATATGAATTCCCACCTGAGCCGTTCACAACTGATGAAGAAGTGTGTAGTATAAACCAGATGGATATGGGGGAGTCTAGTACACTCTCAAAGAGGCCCAAGGTTGCTAAGAGAAAGAAAGAAATGATCATTTTTTGAAAATTTCATTCGATCAACTCATTGATGCTTTTGGAGCTCCACCACCTACTCCACTCCCTGACAGCACCATATTAGATTGTATCAGACTTTTGGGTTCTCTTCCTAAAGTAGTGGCTGACAGGCGATTTCATGCACAGTGTGTGAAAAAACTTGAGAATCCTACCCGTAGGCGATTTCATGCACAGTGCGTCTCAAATATTTGCGTGTTTTGGTCGATCAATGAGTTTTTTTATGAGTTGTTTTTTGTAGCTTTTGTTGTGTTATGAACTTCTACATGTTTCATTTTAATATGTTGTTCTATGTAGACATTTTTTTTAAATGTACCTATGAATGGTTCACGCTTTATTTATAAGTTGATCTTTTTACAATTTTTATTTGATGTTTAATTGGTAGGTAGTGATGTTTTCATTTCTTAATATGCACCCATTATGTTTTCACAATTTCATTAACAATTACATTTTTATACTTTAGGATGGATCAGCAGCAGGAACGTCATAAAAGAATGGCATGAGCTACAGTCATTGCGATAATATTGTTGGAGTATTACCGATCCAGCAGTGTTCGCATTCCCCACATGACATCCAACTTTGTTGGGTATAAAAGGGTGGGTGAGATGCTTTTTGAACATCCAATAAGGTTAGAAACATTTTCAGAATGATTGCGCCTATTTTTATGGATCTTTTGCATGATTTATGTTTGAAGCACTACCTCCAGGGTTCTTCTACAACTACGAGTAGGGAGGTGTTGGCTATAACAATGTATATTTAGTCACATAACAAATCAATTAGAGGAGTTATTGAGAGATTTTAGCATTCATCAGAAATAATTAGTCGTCACTTCTCCAAAGGCGTAAATGCACTTGTTAGCTTAGCTGCTCAAATCTTTAATCCAAGGGATCCATCATTTCCTAGCACTACATAACAAATTGCCAACGATCCCTGATACATGCCTTATTTTAAGGTAACTGTCGGATTCAACACATTACTTTTAGAATATAATTAGTATCTAACTGTGTAAAACATAATTGCATAGGTGCAATCGACGGTACTCACGTTGATGCCCGACTACCCAGCCACGAGAAGATAGCGTACATTGGTTGTAGTGGTTTAACAACTCAGAATGTCGTGGTTGTATGCGACTTTAACATGTGTTTCAATTTTGTGATGGTGGGCTCGGAAGGGAGTGGAATGAAAATTGTATTTTCTCTTATGCCACTAGGAATAAATCATAGTGTTTCCCTTGCTTTGTAAACACATTATTTAATATATATTATTTGTCATTAACATTGTCTTCCGTAATAGAAAATATTATTTGGTTGATGCCAAATATCATATGCAGGGGGATACCTAAAGCCCTATACTGACACAAGATACCATATTCCTGATTTCGAGAGAGCAAGTGGCACCATCCGGGGAAGAAAAGAAATGTTTAATAAACGTCACTCATCTTTACGCGGAGTAATTGAAAGAATATTTGGTGTTTGGAAGAAGAAATGGGTCATCCTACGTGATATGTCGTTGTATCATTTCAAAAGTAGGTGTATATTATCGTGGCCACAATGACATTTCAAAAATTCATCCGAAGACATCCCTCACAATCAGATACAAACTTCAGTATGACTAAAAATGATGAACTGAATGTCTCCGAGGAACCTTTAGGAATTATGGTGGAGCATTCATTACCTGAGGATGAGATATACTTTAATGAATTTAAAATTCAAGATGGTGAAGGTTTGGGCGAGATGACTGCTTTGAGGGAGTTTATCGAAGATGCTATATGTAGGTATTGATCAACCAAGTTTTATTTATTTATTAGACTATAGGTTTATATTTGCATGCATTTACTTTTGTTTTTTTTTATTTCTTGATCTGACAATTGGTTTTTTTTCTGACAGACATAACAAAATGAGTTCTAGGATTTCAGGGACCAACATAGTTGTATTGTGTTACTATGGACTATCAGCTCCGTTACTAACGTCACGTCAACCTCGCGGCCGTGGGAGACAGTTTTATGGTTGTCACAGGAGTGTTTCAGCTCGTTGCGGTTTCTTTAGTTGGGCCGACAATCCAAAATATTGCACTGCAAATAGTGATCAAGGTACGATGATTTCCCACGATGACAGTGCAACTGAGAACAGACGTAGTCAGAGTTTTAAATTAAATATTTTAAAATTTTTCTTTATTGTTGTAATTGTATTTATCTTTATTTTATTTTTTTTTATACTCACGAGAATGTGAGCACTCTATACTATCTTTTTTGAACTGATATGCAATTATTTGTGAGTTCTGTTTTATTTATTTTTTTACTCATATAGTTCTGTTGCAAACAACTTAACCAAAAAGAGGTAGAATAGTCATTTGTCCAACAATAGTTGTTAGTAAGTTGTTCTGAATAAACTGCCCCAAACAACAAGCTGACTTATTCTGATAACATACAAATTATCAGATTATCAAAATAATCTGTTTATCAAGAGATTATAAATAATCAACAGCTGCCCCAAACAGACTCTTATTAACTCTAATTTTTGGGCGGGTTTAACTTTTTTGAAGAAATAAGTATGAAAACTTATTAATCAAAATATGATGATTATTATTTTTAAAAAAATTACGTCGTAATTTTATGACATGTGCCACAATTAGGGTCTATTTGGGGCAGCTGCAGCTTATCCAGCTTCTGCTAATAAGCAGCTTATCCTAATAATCTGTTGATGAGCAGCTGATCCAGATAATCTATCTGGTTGTTTGGTTAGTGCATTTTGAGAACAACTAATTCTGGAGAAATGACCAATCTGCCCCTGTTGTGGATAAGATGTTGAGCTGTTTGGTTCGTGTGTTTTGTAAACAGCTTATTTGCAAATTTTTTATTTGAATTAATAATATGTGTAGCAAAGTAAGTTATTTTATCAACAAAATTAAAGATCAAATGTTAAGACAAGACAATGCAAATAAGTAGAGCTACATTTATATAACTCAAATAGATCTAATCACATCAAACGAGCAAAGTTATGCATACAAAAGTAAAATGCACCCCCACATACTAATATTATATAATGAGATTCTAAAAAAAGAAAAAATAACACGTCAAAATGACAAGAAAAAAATTATAGTGTTGACTTTAAAATGTAGCATCAAATCACGGCCCATGTCCCCCGGCTCTGACACTCCATAACTCTAAGCAAACCTGTCTGACTGGGATGCAGTAGGAATGGAAGCACTCGAACTAGATGCGGTGTTTGAAATTTTGATATTGACGAACTTTGAGCAACGGTGTCCAGTTTGAATATCATAGAAACATACTCCCTGTCGGCCAACCTGAAGAATTTGCAGTCCTCCTATCGTTGTGCCCACCGCGGGCACCTGTAAAATTGCCTTTTGAAGCTATGTGCCTTGGGTGATGTGAGTAGCAAGGACGGTAGCCCGCACCGACACATCATTTTCTCGGACTTCCCTGAATATCTGGAACTCATCTTCCTGCAGTAATTAAAAATAGAATAAATCAGTCCAAAAAATTAAGGAAGTAAAGAAATTATACTTTCCGAAGTATGGAGGCAGCAGTTGCCGACAAAAAATTTATGTTGTAAAGAAAGAGATCTCCTAAAAGGATCCTTTTAATCTAATTTTTTGTAGTTTTAACAGACTTCCTGTAAATTAGCATTTACAATTTATAAATTGCTTCCTAACTAGGGGCAATAAACTTCATGTTATCCGGAAGCAGGAAATCTTTGAGGAAATAAAACATATGCATAATCACAGCAAGCATAAAGTAAGGAGCCATGGGCCTCCATAGCTAATTATATGAGCACCGAAAGCTAACTCCACAAAATGCCACCAAAGTATTTGAGTAGAATAAGAAGGGAAGCAAAAACAACCAACAAACCCAAACTGTAGTTTAAACCACAAGCAAACCTCCAACTTATAGAACATATTGTCAATCGTAACATAATTAGAAAATTTCCCTGTGATGTGTTCCAAATTGATAGAGTATAAAATTTTAAGAATATCAGTGTAAAGCAAAATCATCCAAAGCAACCCATAATCAAAAGACTTAATAGGAAGCCTGTTAGACAAACCCCACAAAATAGACCTTCCATCATCCTCAATAATCATATGCAAGTAAAGCAATTCAAGTACCCATCTTCTATAACTCGCATCAAATATCATATGCTTATCGAAGGGATACCAACTAGTGTAATTCATAAGGATGCTAAAAGCTACATATGAAAATTTGCTAACTGCCAAACCAAAACCAAAAGTTGGAGCCTTGGGCCTCTAGCCATAATCTTAGACAAAACCCGCAAAAATGACATTCCATTTTCCTTAGGATCCATACACACATATGACAAATTCAGGCCCCACCAAAGTAAAGGAGGATCAAGCCCCCAAATGTCATTACAAGGAACAAAAATCACAGGCATAGCAAGGGAATGCCAACTGGTAAAAAGCTGCATATGAAATTTTTCCAACTGCCTAACCGAAACCAAATGTTAGAGCCATGGGCCTCCAACCTTAATCATAGTACTCAAAATAATGGAGCCATGGGCCTCCAAAATTATCCAAGAGCAATAAAAGGTTACAGGTTCCACAACTTAACATTTCCTTTCTAGGTAAAATTAGCATTTGCCAAATAAAGTTTCAAATATTAAGTGAAAATTAAATGGATCTGGGGCATAAGTTACATATCAAAGAAACGTTAATCACTCTGAAGTTAGGATGCACGCAACATTACATCTCATCCAATAATATCTTCTTCAAGCTCAAACTTTCATATTTACATATCCATGATATCTAAAAACAATATATAAACTAATGTAAATGCTTGGCCAAAATATGGAGAACCCAGGAAACCAGGCTTAGCATACCAACAAAATTGACTCCAATGTCAGAACCCCCATTTCAAATGCTTGGCCAAAATATGGAGAACCCAGGAAACCAACAATAGGAACTACATTCAAGTCATTTCATACCACACAACCTCCAACAACAGCAATTGCATTCAAGCCATTTCAGATATCAATAAATGAGAATTATCTATATACATATAGCCATAACAAACCGGGTCATTTCACATCACACAACCTCCAACATGGCAATTGCATTAGAGTTCATGATGTTAATACAAAAAATTGAATATAGCTATTAAAAATATCCATATGCAACACAACAGTGAGCCTGAATTATTCCCATTTGCAGATAACCAAAATGTTTCAACTGTTGAAATATGCAGATAAAATATATAGCAACTTTGTTGTTTAAACTCAATAACTCCTTAACAATTCCCATTGTTAAAATGCTTAAAAAGATAAAAATTCCCAAAATCTAAATACCATAGTAATGAAGACATAAAATAAATTTCACAATTGAACAGATAAAAATTCTCAAAATCCTTAACGAAGTGTTTCTTCATGGCACCATTAAAAACCAATTCAATGTTAAAGCTAAGACCAATATATAAAAATCTCATCTGGCCAAGCATATCTAGCAGCCATACATCGAGATAAAAAAGATCTAACACCTAAACTTCAGAGATAACAGAAATAAAAACTCCTTATTCAAGATAAGAAAATTATGTTTAATAGAATCCTCTTATCTTATGCATAAAAGACAACAAACGTCTAGATGTAAAGGTTAATGTCATTAGTTATTTGTCTCTCAAAGCAGCCATCTCCGAAGCACCTTCTCCATTTGGGGTGTATGATTCTATTGAATCAAATTCAACTTGTGGGATGATACGCCAACATGGTATTCAAATGCCTCATGTGGTATTTGAAATAAATCTTCTTCTATAACGACAAATTCTGCATTTGTTCTGGAGTGATGTCGTCGAATGAAATTGTGTAGTTTCATTGTGGCCACTACAATCTGGACTTGTTTTGGAAATAGATAAGACATCATATCACGTAAAATAACCTATTTCTTCTTCCAAACCCCGAACAATCTCTCGATCACACCACACAAGGTTGAATGCCTTTTATTAAATATTTCTTTCTTGCCTTGTGCAACTCCGCTCGATCTCTCAAAATTACGTATATGATATTTTGTATCTGGATATGGTTTCAAATAACCCCTTTGTAAAGGGTACCTAACATCGACCAAATAGAACTTCCTTGTGTAAGATGTTTCTAGTATTTAGAAATTTTATAGAAATTTGGATGGTCAATAGTAAAACACAAATGTCATACCTTGAGGTGGATAAGGGAAACCATATTTTTTGTTGCTAGTAGCAAACTTGAAAACACGACTGACGTGTGCACTACCTTCTCAACCAGCAATCACATAGGTGAAATATATGTTGAAATCACAAACAGCCATTACTTTTTTTGTTGGGGATCCGCACCTACCAATGTATGCAACTTTCTCTGTGCTGGGAATACGTATGTCAACATGTGTTACGTCAATAACTCCGATGCAATCCAGTGATGGATGATTTTTTCAATAAAAAAATCACGTATAAAATTGTAGTAATTGAAATTTAAATTGGGAACGCACCTCAAAAAACGACATATATCGAGGGTTATTTGCAACATGTGTGGGGATGGAATGGAATGTTGGGTCATCTGACTTAACAATTTCACGTTCCATACTCACAAGCGCATTCAACCCTACTGAGAAATATCTACTTATGGTTTCTGTAGAACGTTGAAATCGTTCCATAGCTTCTTTAATGGATTCATCCTAAGATAAAATGTAAAGTGTTATTGTCAATACCTCTCTAACTGTTGTTCTTGATGAACCATGCAATCCATGAAGGGTCCGAAGTTCATTAAGTAGGTCCAGAAAAATTACTTTTGTCTACCAAACATATTTGCAAAACGTGTCGGGTGAACACGTAATAACTCCCTTATCCATCTATCTCCGATATTACTAAACTTCATGCATGAGTTTCGATCAACATATCCATGGTAGTAATGGTTTAGCAATGTAACTGTGAGAGCAACAATGCAAATTTGATTAATTTGTGCTTCATCCATAATAAAAAATCTGAAAAATGATAGATTTTAAAAAAAGATAATAAATAACATGTGACAATGCCAACAATACGTAGACTAGATATTCAAAACATAAAAATACAACACATTAAACGAGTCCATTACAATAACACTACATAAGACATAAATATATAAAAGTTCATCAAATAAATAGTCAATGTAACTCAATAGTAGTAATGAAGTTACAATAATGACATTCAATCTTTAATAAAAAAACACAAATAGGGAAGACAAAATTCTGGGTCCAAAGTCTCAAAGAACTGTTTGCGGGTAAATTTCCCTAACACCTTGACATACTTAACATAGCTTGGTCTTCCTTAATACCATGATATGTGTTAAGGTTTTTAACACACTTCTGAATAGTGGTGTCCATAGCCAAATTGGAGTTATTTTTGCAAGTTTTAATCAAGGTATCAATAGAACCTCTAACAAATGCAAAACCTTTTTTTATTTTTTGAAGGTCGGGGACGCTTGTTCCACCAATGGATTGGATATCTATGGAGATTTGGCTGGGACATTCTCCTGAGTCACCCATATGCTCCGTCTCCATATCCTGTGCTAAGTTTGCAAAGCCGTGCTCATTTGAGGTGAACAAATGAGCTCCTGTTGCTACAACGCCAGTAAACATACCATCCAACTTATCCTCCAAAGTTGGTTCAATGCCAGTAAATTTGAATTTTTTTCCGCTGTCACTACCTGTAACAACAAGAAAAATGTAATCAATATTCAAAACATTTGAATCTAAAAATCAGTTGAAGTAGTGAGGTAATTACCTCTAACTTTTCTGCCCACCATTCCTCAGGTGCGTCAATTGTCCGCTTTGGCAAATCCCATCTCAATCCAGCTGATCCCATTTTGAGCTCTTTCCATAATTTTCAGTATTTTTTCAACTGGTGTCATTTGTTTCTGAGTTTCATTCGATCGTAATCTCTTTCAGTTATTTCCTTGAATTTAGTCGTGAGATTATGCCAACATTCTTTATAAAAATAAGTAGTGGTCGATTGCCCAATTCGACCTCCCTCAGACATAGATCACAAAAAATATTAGTAGTCTCTCTATCCCACATAGCTGATGATCCAAACTCTTTAGACTTACTCATTTTTTTACTGTCACTTGAACGGACGATAAGACAACATGTATGTAATGCAATGACATATTCACAACAAGTATTGCATGCTTTTTAAAATTTGAACAAAAAATATTGATATAATTGTAGACTTTTTGTACAAGTGTAGGACAATCAACTGCAATATAACATTTTTGTCACTCTAACTCAACTTCTTAAGGGAAAAAAATCCTTCAAAGAGATACACAAATTACTATTTTCAATAACTATTTTTATGCAAAGAGATGCATTAGCAATAAATAAATAAATATATATTCAACATCAGCGTCAATTTTGTGTTATTAGCAAGCCTGATTAGAGATTCAAATATGGTGACATTTGTATCACAGTAACCTTATAAGAATTAAAAAACTTGACAGTAACCATAGCATCATCCAACTGGCAATTTCACAACAGAAATAGTTCTATCACAACAACCATAGGCAACTTCAAAACAAAAATATTTGTCACATTTCTGGCATTATTATGAATCAAACGTGGGAGCATATTTCTCAAAAACCTGGTAGATCTCGCACATCAAAACCCTAAAAAAATTGCTTCTTACTAAAGAAAATGTAAACGGTCTTCTTTCGTATGGATCTAACATTAATCATGAACCATAAATAGTTAAATCACACAAGAACGCCATGAAACCCTTATAACCGCATGAAAAAATACACAGCGGTATACGATACGGAGAGGAAAAACTCAGAAAACACAAAGAAGAAGAAGAGGAAGGAGATCAGGGTGCACAAATTTGTTTTACCACTATATGCTTTCTTCTCGGGTAGCTAGGGCAGGCTCGATCGAGCGAATAACAGGGCAACCAAAAACGATTTGAATAAGAACAAGCACGATCGACCGAAAACGCAAAGAAGAGAAGATGAAGGATATCGATGTATGATTTTCTTTATCACTCCCCGATTCTTCTCGGTAGCTAGGGCACGATCGCGCGGGAGCGAAGAACAGGGCCGAGAGCAACGCGAGGGCAACAGAGGAAAATGGTACGGGAAAAACGCGATCCGCGGCTATAGGCTCGCATCTACTGTTTACACTAAACAACGCAACATAGGTTTTAAAATCGCACCTAAAACGTGTTTACCAAACATTAAAGCGGCGTTTTCAAAAACGTCGCCACAGTTTTAAGCTGCCCCAAACGGGGCCTTAGCCAGCTTAGATTACAAAATATATCTTCCAACCATACCATTTTGAAAAAGCTAACAAATACAGTTTTATCAAATAATATAAAGCATGTTGGGACACTATATTGTCATTGCACCTCCATCGTACTACCATCTCTCTACTTCCCCAAATGCACCTCAAGGGTTTGTTTGGGGCAATTGTAGCTTTTTAAAAAGTTCTTGCGTAGCAACTTTGCTAAGTAGTTGTTGCAAGAAGTTGTGTATCAGTTTGTTTTGTACAACCTGCGCTGCAACTGTTTACATAAAAAATATATTTTCCCCATTATACTGTTGTGTTGTTTATAAGATAGCCAGATTGAATAACTCATAAAAGAAAACAAAAATTATATTAAGTACCCCAAAAAACTCAAAAATTCATATAGTACATCTAGAACTAACATCTCACTTAACAATGAGTAATACAACAATCAAAATAAAAAAGATACAAATATTAAACAACAATTAAAATTATCATAATATTGAATTTAACATGCAGACAATCAATATTAGGAGATAAATTTTCCACCGAAGACACTCTTCACGCCTGATCACTATCTGAGGTGGAATCGTTTAACTGATCCACCCACTTCAGAAAGTTATAGTCCTATGTTGATCCATTCCTTGGACACCCGTAAAATTATCTTCGAGAGCTATTTTCCCTTCGTGATGTACATATTGAGCAGTGCAATTCACAGTCGCAATGCATGACTACAGAGACACTGAAAGTTATCGATCTCATATTTTCTACAAGTTTAAAATCACAAACATAAAATTAGCTTGCCTTAATAGTGCAACGAGCAAGTTAAAAAATTAACTCATAAAAATAAGAAAAACACATAATTAAGGATTTATAAAATTGTAAGGTCTCAGAATAAATACACCAACAAATAATCTCACTTTAAGAAAACAGAAGACCCCAAGGAAATGGGATCTTAGTCACATTTAAATCATGTAATATAGAGCTCATACATGTCACAAAAACATATCACCATAAAGACCTTCCAAAAAAACGACAACAACCAAACGACTGAAAAAGAAGGGGATCCTCGTTGCCCTGATTGGAGATTTCATATATGTAAAAATCCACAACAATATATAGGTCATTCGGAGGAACCCCTATGGTTATATATCTCATTAGAAACATCCAAAGCAATAACAAAACACATGCAAGAAAAAAAAAATTATATTACACCCATGGTTGCTCATGTAAGAAAATACATGTTGAATGAATTAAAAAATAAATTGTAACAAATTGATGTATTACGCGAACCTCATCTCATAAAGAGTACTTATAGAAAAAATTAGGCATTTTCACAGCACATAATACATGAATAAATAAAAAATAGTATACATCATTTTACCCATTAACTATTATATTTTAAATTTATCCTCTCAACTCTATCATCTCCTCATCATCTTTCGCATCCTATGTACATAACTCAGTTAAATCACAATTAACTTGTGATATTAAATACCTTAAGCGATATTCATATGTTTCAATAGGTTTTTTTAATTGATTTTCACATGTAATGCTAAAATCAATATAACTACATGAAGAATGCTGATGAATGTGATCTTGCTGATCTACTATAGCTACCACAATCTTCACTTTTTTAACGAGGATATGTGGACATATCTAGTAGAATAATCCATTTTTTTCCAAATCCTAAATGCACTCTTAATAAAATCACGCAAAGATGAGTGTCACTTGTTAAACATTTCTTTTTTGCCCCAAATTATCATTTTACCTTTTTCAAAATTAGGAATATAATATTTTATATCAAGATAGGGTTTGAGATATCATCTTTGTATTGAATATCTAACATCAACTAAATAATATTTCCATTTTAAAAGTATGACTACTAGTATTGCAGTGTTTTTTTATTTTATTTTAAATTTATGCATATTCAAGCAAACCTGGAGGCGGTTGTGGAAATATGTATTTGAGAGTAGTACAAAATTTGAATATTCAACTATCATGTGTGTTGTCTTCTTATCCAACCATTATAAAAAGAAACCACAAATTAAAATCACATAGAGCCATAACATTTTATGCTGGTAAACTATAACGTCTAATGCATGCGATCTTTTAACTGCTGGATGTGTGTGCATCTACATGTGTTCCATCAATTACCTCAATACAATCTTAAGTCATTCATATAACATATTAGACCTGTTGATGAAGGGGGTTAATATTGGTCATACACTCACGTGTTGGAGGAAGTTATTCATCAAAAGACCAACACACCCTTTTTTAAAGGCTATAAATAAGCATTTTTCTTCACTTGAAAAGAGTAGGGGAAGAGAAGAAATTATAGAGCTTGTTTTGGTCTCAAGACCCAATGTTAACTTTAAGTCTACGTTGTCGCCAATTACCGCCGACGACCGCCAACTGTCACCTATTTTAAAGGCTATAAATAAGCATTTTTCTTCACTTGAAAAGAGTAGGGGAAGAGAAGAAATTATAGAGCTTGTTTTGGTCTCAAGACCCAATGTTAACTTATAGTCTACGTTGTGGCCAATTACCGCCGACGACCGCCAACTGTCACTGACCACCTTTGGTCGTACATGCTCATTGCTCCAAGGACCACCCAACTTGCTACCATCGTATCCCAAATGCAATCCTAACGTACAACAACCATATTAAAGATCCTGTGATAACTTTCGACATCTGTAGCTATCAACCACCATCATCACCTGCTACTGTCAAATAAGGTGATTGTTCCCGATAGCTACATTATTTTGAACACTATATAACGATAAATGTTGCATATGTTGTAAAATATTAATCTTGTTCTCGCATTTTTTAGAAAGAGCACATTATTGTTCTTACACATTTATTATGGATTAATATGATTGAGTAAGACCCCGTGATTTTTCACTTTTAGAATTTTTTCACAAAAAAACTCTCACTATATTTTCTCGCTACTTTTCTATCTATTATCGCTCTAGAGCTATAAATTTTCGGCATGGAAGACGCACATATATTAATAACTTGATTATATTTATTTCTATGCCATGAATCTTCTGGATTTACATATCTAATATTCATAGTTTTATATTTATATTTATTATATTTTTGTGCCATAAAATTTTAAATGAAAAAATATATTTTGATTTAAAAAAAATAATTTTATATGATGTTAACACATCTGATAAGAACGTAGACATTAATATATAAAAATTTCATGATATGTAATAATTATATATTTTAAAAAATCTATAATATTCATATATATATATTGAAATTAGTAAATTGCGGGGTATGTATGTAATTTTAAGTTAAACATGCAAATATCTCTTCCATCCAGATCAGGATATGAGTACGACCGCACTCACTGCATTCACGACTTCGAGCACCTTCAATTCGATGACCTCCTCCTTATCTTCTTGAATGCTCTCCTGGACTGTCTTCTTCCAACAGTCTTCAATGCTGCTATTGCTGCGTCGCTCTTATCGCTTCTCTTCTTTTCTACTCCAATCGGGTCAGCGTCATATGGAACCCAGACTTCAAACCAGTCCAGCAATGGCCGCCACTTAAATTTGGACGAAAAGAATTATTTGGAAAAGAGTGAACGCTAATCCTTCCTTGTTTTTATATGTTTTATTCTCTCATTTTATGTGGCGTAAGCTTTTTGTTATCTATATACAATTAATCAGGTAGAATGCGTGATGGACATTATAGCAGACTATCTTATTAGCATCCTTCTAGTTTCATCTATCTTCATCCCCTTTTTATTATTCTTTTTCTTAAAATTGAGTCGATTTTAGGGTTTTATTTGCTGTTCTCTGTAATTTGTTCTCCCTCTTATTTTTCACTCTTTTGTGTTCGGTTATGAGAGCCTCAAACGTCTTACTCGATGGATGAGATGATTGGGACTGCTATCATGGGATCCGTTTGTCTGCATATAAAAGGAATGATTATGGTAATGTTCTGGTATGACCGTTGAGGAAACCCCCCGCCACTGGTAGAATTAGGTCAACTTGGCTCCAACATGGCTGATCTCTCAGCTTCGGCGCCCCTTCTAAGGGAAAGAAAATTGGAGTTGGGGTACTCAAAGAACAGGGCTATTCTGCAAACTCTGGCAAAATTTGTGATTAAATCCTTGATGTGGGTGATCTTTGTTGTCTGGGTTGCTGCAATATTTTTCTTCCCGACAGAGTTTGTGCAAAAATTATATTCAAAATGGATTAAATCTACTCGAGGATCTTTTTTCGGGGTCACAGGTTGGAATTGTTTTCTGCTCTAATAATCAAATTTTTTTCACCTGAGAGGAACTTTTACTTGGTTTATTGTTTATATTTGTACGAATTTGCAGGAAGTATATTCCTTGGATTCAGTGCTCCGATTCTCGTCATTGCAATCCTGGCATTTATATATGTAGCTGCCTTCTCTGGAGAGAAAATTGAGTATGAAGCTTTCTGACAACACAGTAATAAATAAATAAATAAATAAATAAATAAATAAATAAATCTCATGTCAATTAATTTGTTCTGATGTATATAAGTGGTAATAGGAAGATGAATTAAGCGATTCTGATGAACTGTTTTGTTCATGAATTTTACTTGTCTGACAGGAGGAACAATTATAAGTTTCCACGGTATCGTTTGTGGACATTTCCTGTTCTTGTGGATGGACCCTTTGGTGTTGTCTCTGCTGCAGAGCTGATTGGAATAGTTCTATTTGCTGCATATGTTTTTTGGTCTCTTGCTGCATATATAGTCCAAAGCCATGGAATGATTGAGGGATCTTCAATAACATTGAAAGAAAAAAGGTATTGTAGCCTCATTTCTTTTCTTTGGTTGAAGCTGATTAACCTTCACTCATTTTCTAAAGTTGAAGTGCGTGTTTCTTATTTTTTTGTGATGCAGAACATCATAGATTTTGAGACATTTTAGTGCAGATCTTCAAGGAGATGCCAAAAAACAGACACGAAAATCAAATGGCAGGCCAAAAACTTTAATTTGGGAAAATTTTTATCTTTGACGAAAGTTAGAGAATAAGTATAATCCAACTCAAACAATAATTTAATGATGGACTGAATGAAAAATAAATGAAAGTCACATGAGATCAAAAATCACATCGCTATCAAAAATTCAATTTTTAAGAGATTTGATAATTTCAATAATACATATAACTCAATCACAAAATATGTAGATGAAAAATGAACAAAAATAGATTCACTTAATAAGAAATGCTAACCTCACATCGATGTTTGGAAATAGTTTTTCCTGAAAGTTAAAAATTATTATTTACACCACATTAAATGAATTCACATTTTTGTCTGTAAAAATATATCAAGATTCTACTGAAGATAAAGATTGAGCTTAACAAGTAGAAGATAAAAGAGAGACTAGAACTCAGACATTTTCTTTGGCGAGGACCTTTGGACAAAGAAGGGCTAATAATATTGAACTATAGAGATAGTTTTGAGTGTGAGAAAGAGGGATTATGAGAAGAATCATAGTGAGATTCTAAGAGATTTGACATAAAGGTTGAGATTAGATGATGCCCATGCTCAACTAGTGGCCCCTTATTCATTCTTCAAGACCAAGTTTGGCATCATAGTGTAAAATACACAGTGTGAACCCCTTGTCCGATGGGAAAAACTTAGGGCTAGTAGCTGAATTCTTTGGGTGAATAATCTTGGAAAGTAGGTGACATCGTGAGTCCATTTGACTGTTTTAATACCTAAGATCAAGGGCTGATTCTTGGTTGACTTGATGAGATTTGGTTCTAGATTACTTGAGGTTTTTGGTGATTTTAGTTTTGGCAAGCCTCGAGTTGTAGGTAGTTCTAGTTGTTTTACGTTTGGTGATCTATTGATTTTTCCAAGAATAGTGTACCAAAGAACCAACAGTGAACCTAGTCAAACTAACACAATTTTTTTGGGATTATTATCATTAATGTACAATGAGCTAAATCATTGTAGACCAAAGTAAAAACACTACTAAAATCATCTAGTTGTTTGTCTCAACTTGCATGATTCATATTTTTTATGGCAAAAAATTTTGAGTTTTGCCTCACTTTTCTAGGGATGAAAATAATTCAGCATCGGTGAATTGTTCAATTGATATTTGTAAGCAGAGTTTGGGCATAAATGCTGCACTTCCTTGGAATAAGACGTGCATGGCTATTTGGTAAATTCTTGAATACGAGTTCCCAAAGAAGAGATGAAAATAGAGAATAATCCAATACATTGGTGGTTAGTTCATGTAATAAGGTCAAATTGAATAAATTGCAGACTATATTATTACCAATATTTTTAAGGCAGTCACGTCAATTTCATGATCTTTTATGGCATTGCCTTTATGTTAATTAGCTCTTAAAGTCACTTAAAAAATATTTTATGATACAAATAAATGCTTACTTGATCACTTGGTTTAAATTTCAAACGTGTTTTTATATCAACCAACTAACTTTTAGTTGTTTTAATTAATAGTCAGTTTTCTACAAATATTTAATACAAATTGGGCAAAATGAGTAATGTGATATAATATAAGTTATGAGAATTCTAAATAATTTCGTGTCTTATAGTCTGTTTGCTGCAGCTGCAGCTTTTCAGTTTTTTAGCTACAACTGCGCTGCCCCAAGAAGCTGCTGTGGGGAAACTTGCTGGTTGTTTGTTGTAGCTATGTGAGACAACTGTTTTCAGAAAAATGACAATTCCGCTCCTGTTTAGTTAATCTGTTCGGAATAGAATAATGACAGTCTTATATATGATACATCAGAAGCAGAACTTCACTTTACAAGCTTAACATATAAAAAATAAACTTATACAAATTTTTAGCCAATCCTATAAGTCATAAATTTGATATGTTTAAAGAAAAAGTTCAAATAAAAACAGTAACCGAACTATTTTTTATTTTATTTTATTTCTAAAAACTCTATTGATAATGCCTATAAGAACGTGATGTGCTCACGTTAGTTATGATATTCCTGACCTTTGTAATCCCTTATTGGTTTGGTTCAAGTAATTGGATTACAATTGCAACTGTTTCTCCTTGTAAAGGGATTCCTATTGCTGTAACTCAACTATTTTATTTCTATAACAGGGTCTCATGTATTGCAGAATGAATATTTTAGGAATAACAAAGTGGTTGCGACATTACAGGAAAACAATTGATTGCTTAGCAGTATTCTTTCTGGAAACGAAAACTGCCGCAAGTAGTGACAGGAATCAATCTAGGACAACAACTAAAAAGCCATAGAGACACTCCCAGGGAGGGACGAACCCTGGTTATAGACCAAACAACAGGTTTTATAAGGAAAACCCACTTCCGCACAAAAAGAAAAATGAACACCAAAAAGTTCTCTCTGAACTACAAAGAGTCGCCTATGTTCCATTTCGAAAAAACAGAAAAAAAAATCTTATCAGAAGAAAGAGGCCCTACACGTGAGAAACTCGCGAGAAGAGAGGAGAAAGCGACTTGGTTGTGTGATATGTGTCTGAGAAGAGCTGGAAGCTGTCAGAGAAGAGGAGGCGAGGGGTGCAGATCGCAGTTCGTCTTCTTTCACGGGAAGAAATAAGAATCGAGGGTAGGGTAATCGGGTAAATAGTCGAGAGAGGAAGCCGGGCCACGGGTTGTTCACCACGTTCTGCGTTTGGGCTATATCGCGGCCCGCCGCATGCTTACTGCCGCCCCAAACACCAATTTTTAGCGGCGCGACACCGTGCCGCAACCTCGCAGCATCGCCAAACGGAGCCTTAATTGATATTGATTACTGAAAACTGCACTTAATGGTGTAAGTGAGCCAAGATGACTTGTGAGATAGATTGAACTCAGCTCGATAAGGAGCTCATGAACTAAAAATATATTTAATTTTAAGATTTTATGTTTAAATTATTAAATATATTTAAAAATTTGATATTTTATAATAAGTGGTTTATTATTATTTATCTCTTAATTACTCATTGTATCTGTTTTTTAATTATAACAATAGCTTAAATTAATATTTTTTTTATAGTAAACAAGCTGGCTTATGAGCCTACTCGAACTCGTAGACTTGAGCTTGAGCTTAAACTCAATTAATTATTTAAGCTCAAGTTCATGTAGAGGCTGACTCGAGCTCCACTTGACTCGTTTACACCCTTAATGACACAATAATTAATTCCTAAAGGAATAAATGGTGGGGAAATTTTTAAACATATGAACAATACCAATATGATATACCTGTATGGTTAGACAACATGTTTACATCATAATGATTAATTTAGATGAAACATGCAATTTTAGATTTGAATAGATGGAGTTTTGAATTTGTAATTTTCTTTATGACAATTATTTGCAAATAACAAATGATACCAATTAACTTTGCTCGGATACTAAATGATACTGAAGTTAACCAAAATCAAAATAGGAAAATTAAACATTATTATTGAAAGTAGATGTGTCAAAAATTGATCCGACACGCCAACAGTTCGGGTCAGAGAATTCGACACGTTTATTATTCAGTTTGGGCTTGGTGTCATTTTTGGGTTAGATTCGAACTCGACCCACCGACCCAAATTCTAGGTGTCAAAGTTGGCCTGACATGCAAACATGACTCGAAAATTTAAGTCCAGATTGACCTGAATATTTTTTGAGTCGGCTTCGGGTCAGAGAAGTAAAATTCAGGTAGGCGATCAGGATCGGGTCATTTTCGAATAGGACCCGAACCCGACCGCCTACCTGAATTGACACCCTTAACTGAAAGAGGCAGCCACAATCGAACCACTTGAAAGGAAAATTACAACAAACACAACACAAACTCACAGTAGGAATTGCTTGATCCATGGGGGTGGAGATTGGCTAGGTGCTCGGGGAGCAGAGGTAGGAGACTATGGTGTTTGGAACAATAAAAAAAGGGGTTGGAATTATGTTGGCAGTGAAGTGGAGGCTAGGACGGCGAGGGTAGCAAGTGGGGTGGTAAGAGGCACAACAAGATGTGGTGGAAAATGTTGGAACAACTAGGTGACATCAGGAAAACAACAAGTTTGTTGTTTTATGGATGATGATAGCGAAGGGACTAAGTGGTGGACTGCAGGACAGTAAGGAGCGGCTGTCCAAGCAGTGGCCACGAGCAAGAAGAGCTGCAATGAGAAGAGTGCAGTGAAAACAACAAATGGGTGTTGTTCTGGGTTGTTGCAGCGATGGGGAATGGTCAGGAGCGTTGTAAGGTAGGTGCGGAAGGGAATAAAGAAGATAATCATCACCTTAGGAGAGAGAAAAAACTAGAGTATCACACATCCCTTAGATGCAACCCTCGAAGGGAGAGGAACAGATGTCGACGGTTGTCCCAAATAAAATACACAAAAAATTCCCGTAGAAAATTAAGAAAGAAAATGCATAGTAATATGATAACTAAGAGTTGCTTCATAGGATCAGCTAACTCCACGACCACAAAATTACGTCCAAACATGAATCGGCTTCTGCTTTAGTTGTGGGTAACCCCACATGAGAGATATCCCGCGTCACTAGAGGCATGTAATATTTAGTTAAAAAACTTTTGAACTTTAGATAATATACAAACATACTACAAGGTGTTTAAAATTCTTAGCTAGATTATAACATTTGACTCTATATTCCATTAAATAATAAATATTTTGTTTTTCATTTATGCTTCTGATTTTTATTAACTCATGTAGATTAAGCGATATAATTTCATCAAAATGAATAAGCATGCCCATTACGTTCGATTTAATATTTTTAATTCTTTGAGAATCATATTGATTGTGTAATGTGAAGAATTCTTTCTAGTTTTTTATCCAACTTGAAATGTCCTTAAGACTATACCTCCCATTGAATGTGCTTATAAAACTCATCATAGTTATATTGAATTTATATTGAGTCACAACTTAACCGATTACATTTAAATAACATATTTAACTATTTTGTTGATTTATCTAATTGTGTACTTTTTTTTTGACTCGGTGATAAATTTTAAGGTTTGATATTAGATGTAGAGTATTTTTAAGGTTTAAGCTTATATTCAGAATCACACACACTGAAAAACTAGATTCACAATCCATTAACTTTAGTTTTGGGAGAAATTCATCTCAATTTGAACAAAAATATGAGAATAAATAAAATTGCTCTCAAATTAAATTTTCTTATGTACAAATAAAATTTAGCAAATAAATTCAGATTCAATGAAAATCACATGATGATTGAAAATCGTATCTGAATCATAAATCTAAATTGTACAAAATTTGACCAATTATACATGCAAGGAGATGAAAAAGTAAGAACAAAATAATTCACCAAAAATTTAGATATTGATTTCTCATTGATATGTTTCCCTTAAAATTTTTTAATCAAATCTAGCATTTAACTGAAAAAAGTCATATTTAGCTAACACCTAACCTTAGGAGAGAGATAAAAAACTTAATGAAGTAATCAATGTCTATTAAATGCTCTATAAATATCTTATTTATGATCATAAAAGACTCGAAGAACCAAATTCACAATCCATAAACTTTAGTTTTGGGATAAATTCATCTCAATTTGAACAAAAATATGAGAATAAATAGAGTTGCTCTCAAACTAATTTTTTTTTATATAAAAATAAAATTTAGCAAATAAATTCATGTTCAATGATAATCACATGATGATTGAAAATCATACAAGAATCAATAATCTAAATTGTACAAGATTTGAGCAATTATACATGCACAGAGATGAAAAGTATGAAGAAAATAATTTACCACAAATTTTATATATTGACTTCTCATCGATATGTTCCTTTAATTTTTTTAATCAAAACTAGCATTTAGCTTAAAAAATCACATTTAGCTAACACCTAAGTTTAGGAGAGATAAAAAACTTCATGAAGTAATCAATGTCTATTAAATGCTCTAGAAATATGTTATTTATTATCACAAAAGGCTCAAAGAATCAAATATCACAATCCATAAACTTTAGTTTTCAGAGAAATTAATCTCAATTTGAACAAATTATGAGAATAAATAGAATTTCTCTCAAACTAGATTTTTTTATGTACAAATAACATTTAGCAAATAAATTTAGGTTCAATGAAAATCATATCAAAAACATAAATCTATATTGTGCAAGATTTGACTAATTACACATGCAAGGAGATAAAAAGTAAGAAGAAAATAATTCACCACAAATTTTAGATGTTAACTTCTCATCGATATGTTTCCCTTAATTTTTTTAATCAAAACTATCATTTAGCCGAAAAAGTTACATTTAGCTAACATGCATTTTTAGGAGAGATAAAAAACTTAATGAAGTAATCAATGTCTATTAAATGCCCTAGAAATATCTTATTTATGATCACAAAAGACTCAAAGTCAATAGCCATTTTGACAAGGGATGTCCCTCCAAAAGCTGAGCTGAACAGGTAGTCATATATAATGTGTCAGTTTTCTTACCCCAAGCTAGTACTAATGCTTCTTTTGCAACCTTCCAGGTGCTATCAGAGAACATTACTAAATGACCACCCTCATTGAGCTGCCTAATAGAAATGAGATTTTTCTTCAACTCAAGAACGTGTCTGACCTTTTACAAAGTCCATTTGTTCTTATTTGAAAGTACAATGTCAATGTCTTCAATTTCTACCACATTCAAAGCTTCTTCATCTGCCAGATATACTTTCCAAAAATCACATACAACATAATTTCACATCAATTCTCGATGGAGTGTTGTATGGAAAGAAGTCATTGAATTCAATATCCAGTTATCAAGAGAACTATGAACTGTCAGTTTACTGTGCATCATATACTTTTTCAGATATCACATTAGCGCGTTATCATTTTCCATATTCTTAGGATTTCTGCAGTTACTCTTTATGTGGTCAGCTTTGCCACAATTTCAGCAGCTTGTCTGCCGATCATAATTTGATTTTAATCTCTCTCTATATGAGTTCCTGTTTTATGACCTCTCTCTGAAATCAACACTCAGTGCCGAACTCGTACCTGAGATCTCGCCAAAATCTTTCATGCGCACTCCCTTAACCAAAATTAAATCACAAATATCATCATATTTCAATTTAGATTTACCTGCTGCTAACTGTCATTCTCAATATTTCCTAACTATTTAACAATGATGCCAACAATATCAGTGCACTTATCTCATCATCAAAATCAATTTCAACGGACGACAATAGATTTGTGATAATATTGAAATCATTCAGGTGTTAAGCAATAGAAACACCTTTCGCGATCTTCAAATTGAATAACTTCTTCATCAAGTATACATTATTATTTGCCAACGACTTTTCATACATACATGATAAGACTGTCATGAGATATGTAGTTGTCTTTTCATTAATGATGTTGTGTGCAACAGACCTCAATAATGTCAATCGAATAACCCCCAGAATCTGTCGATCCAACAGATTCCATTCAGTGTCATCTATCCTTTCAGGTCTTTTCCCTAGTAACGGAAGATGAAGTTTCTTCCCATAGAGGTAATCCTTTATTTGGATTCTTCAATAACCAAAATTCGTGCCACAAATTTTTTGATCGCTGAAACCTTCACTCTATCTGCAACCATCATTCTTCCTCAGATTCGAACAAAGCTTTGATATTAGTTGTTGTGGTATATAAATAAAATAAAAGAACGATCGGCGAAGAAAGCGAAAAATTGGAACGAGAAAATTTACACCATAAAATAGTAATGTTGCGGAATATATAGATTTACGTGGTTCGACAAATTGCCTACGTCCACGAAGTTGCAGAGGATTTTACTACTTGAGGAATATACACCAATCGATTGTTTTCTTACAAGAAAGACCTCTCACTTTTTTGTTCTCTTCTTCTCTCTCTACACCGAGATACACCGAAGAAGATAAATTTACAAGAGAAATAAACTCAATTTCTCTTCTACCACAAGCCACCAAGAAGAAGCGAAGGGAGAACACTCTTCTTCATTCTGCTGCAACGAACTACTGCTTGCACTTCTCTTCCTCTGCCCCGTAGAAGCAGAACTGCCAAAAAAGAACACAAAAAAGGTCATGTCCAATCTGAAGGAGAGTCGTGTGATACCTTTTATCGCAAGAGGAGGCTGATGGAGGGAACATATGAGCGGGAGTGGGGGGCAGAAGTCGCGACGTTTCGTGACAGAGGGAGTGATGTTGCCGATTCGCGAAACGGGTAAGGAGCGGGAGCGTGGTCGCGAATCAGGCTCCATCCTTAACAATTTCTTCCTAGCCAACATTCCTATAACAGACCAACAACCTTTTGTAACCCTCTCCCATCCCCGTGTTAGGGGCACCATGCCAAACTCTTCTCTGTTACTGGCCGGCTGTCCACTCCCTCTTGCTTCTTAACAGCCAACCCACTTATTCCCTACAATGAGCGCACTCACGCACTGCTTTGCTACTGCCCAGCCGATCTTCCCTTCGCCGCAACACCCCCTACAACCACTAGGATAGGTGTTGTCAGAACCACTTCCAACTGTCGCGCCCTTCCGAACACCTCCAAAACGACCCCTACCTGTTGTCTTGTTGTCGACCACCACCTTTGGCTTCATCCTAGGGTGTCTTTTCGGTTTATGTTACTATTTTCCTTAAGTGCCAAGAGTCCTTGTTTGTAACCCTATTAAATTTTAACAAAAATATTTCAATTTTTATTGTGGTTTGGGTACCTTCTTCCGGTATCATTTGGTATCAGAGCTAGTCCAACCCTAGTTCTATCCCAGGGTTTCCTAGCATCCATCTCTTCCCAAACCACCCCCACATACTTTTTTTCTTTCCTATTTCTAACCATAGCCAAAACTTTGACCTAACCCTCAATTCCTCTTACTGATTTTTAAAATCAGCAACCTTAAATTAAATTTTTAGCCCTCTCTCACGTCCAATCACCATTGAGATACATGCCCGAGCCTTCTCGGGAGGAGATATGGAGAGGGATCTGCCGAAGGTGGACTATAGATATGAAAGATGAAATCCAATGGGAGGCTTGACTGCAACTTTATATATGCTTAAAAATATAATTATTTAATACTGCTGCTAAAATAATTAATTCCTCAACAATTGTACCAAAACTTAATAACAGTTATAGATTCGATAAATATGGATGTAATAAATATTCAATAATTGTAAAGTCACACTTATCAACGCAAGTATATGTATCGCTCAAGTAATATAGGACTCTAATGAAGTTCTAGATATCGATCCCACAAGGAGTAAGATTAGAACTACGAACTAAGATTTTATAAAATCAATACTTTAATCGCAAGAACAAAGTTCAATTTACTTATCTGTCACTAACAAGTATTTGAAATAAATATGTAATTTTAATAACTATTAAATAACTAAATATACTAATGAATGTTCGAATGCGATATTCAATATATAAGAAAACATCGTTCTCCTTGTCAAGAAATTATAGTGAATGGATAAAGTGAATTAATTCAAATTATATTATGTCAAATAGGAGCATACCTATTTTTTACCCTTTGGTCCAGACATAAAGAACATTGACTAATCCTACGCTTGTTTATTGAATTTGCGGCTAGGCTGGGAGGATACCGGCTCTCACTTTGGAGCTCTCACGTTCCCCTCGCCTGAGGGCTAACATCTACACTTCAACACTCAAACGATAGAACCGAATTGGAGATTTTAGTCTGTCACTCTAAAATCTTCAATTCTACGCCCGATAATTTTATTTCTTTATTTATTTGCACCTAACTTCCAAGGGCTTTGACCTCCCTGAATCTTGGATGTAATCTTCACGATATTTGCACCAAACTTCCAAGGGTTTTGACCTCCCTGAATCTTGGATGTAATCTTCACTTTACTTTGAAAACTCAACATATTTTAACAAATCAATTAGCCAGATTTAAAGTAAATTAAGATCGAAGTGAAAAGATCATCATAATTTCTTAAACAATTCATTGCTTCAACAATTCAAATCACAATTTCACAAATCTCAGGACAAAGAGAAAGACAGAGAAAACTACTCAGATCTCATGGGGAAAACACAACAAAACTTGGAATTCATATATAAAATCAAAGTCATACAAACTACAACAATAAATAAACTTATCTCTAATTTCTCCTCAAGAAAACTCCTCGAAGTTCCTTTGAATCTCTTTCTTTCTTTACAACACTCTTTCTCTTCGAAGCAGCAATGAGGAAGAAATCTCTCACTTTCCCTCGACTCTTACATTCTCTCGAAGAATTCCTCACAATTTAGACTCTCTACACTTGTTTCACACTTCAATTTTGAGTTTCTCCTCCCTTCAGGACCTCTCCAATTTTCGACCAAAATATTCTTTTAAAGTTGTGGATTAGCTTTCCCAAGAGTTGCCTAAGCATCCCTTTAAAATTTGTCATCATCCAAAGTCTGGTTGGACATAACTGCCGAGCTCGCCGTCGGCGGCCTCGAGGGCGCCGTCGGCGGACATTCTTAATGAATTAATTCTGGAGTCTCGGGAAAATCTTGTCGTCAACGGGGTCGATGGCGTCGTCGGTGCCGTAGTTCAATTCTTCACATTCGCTCCTTTTTGTTTCAAATTTGCTTCTTTTTGCTCCAATGACCCTAATTCATTATTCCTGCAACAAAACATCAATTGCTCCAAATTACACCGTTTTTGCATCTTTTTGCTCCAATGACCATAATTCATAATACCTGAGACAAAACATCAAAAATACTTCTTTAAAGTGCAATATCATAAAAAATAGTGTAAAATAGGTATGAAAATCTCAACATATTTTTTTTTGCATATTTTTGCTCTATTGACCCTAATTCATCATTCCTGCAACAAAACATCAAAAATACCTTTCTATCTTTTTGCTCCAATGACCCTAATTCATCATTCCTGCAATAAAACATCAAAAATACCTTTTTTAAGAGTGCAATATCATCAAAAACAATATAAAATAGGTATGAAAATCTCAACATATTTTCCTTTGGTCAAGACTACCCGTGACCGTGGTCCGAAAAGTCGAAGGGAAGAACGATAAGATGTGAGATGAAGTGAGAAACATAACGTCAGTTTCTACCAATTTACTACCTCCAAAAGTTGTAGACTCTGACTTCCTTGGTGGAGAGACCGCAACACCAAATGACCCTCCTGATTACTATCCAGTGAAATCAATCCGCAAGTATTTTACAACCAGAAAATGTTATAAGTGTCATGAATTTGGACATGTTGAAGCAGAATGCACAAGTGGAGTAATATACTTCATTGAGCAGGGTGAAGAAGATGTCTTGCTAAGTGGTCGCTAGTGAGAGTGACACTGCCTGCCACAAATTTCACCTCATAATTGAATTCTCCTCACACACTTGTTAGTCAACCACCGCACGTTGGACACGAGAAGTGGGATGAGAAGATTTCAAATTTAAGGACTCGAGAGTTACATTGCGGGAACTCACCTCTATATGCAACTATCGCTTAGGATGTGCATGATCGACCTACCATGGTACTTAATGTCGTACCATGGGAATCAATGAGCTTCGATGTTCCCACAACATCAGGAGAATGTCATGAGAGTCTCGTCGAAGCTCCCACAACATCAGGAGAATGTCATGAGAGTTTTCCTCCAAAAGCTAAGCCAGTTTGGCCCGAAATGGTTCAGTTGAGAGAGGTGGCTGAACTGGGCCCTCCCACCCTCTTTCAATTAGGCGGGAATTTTTGCTCCTTTCTGTTTTCATTTCTTGCCCATCCCTCTTCTATTTATATGTGTTTCTATGCCTTAGGGTTTAGCTTATGTTATTTTCTAATTTATGTTTGTGAGGACAACTGCCAGCATCCTATTTTCCCCTTGAGGGCTCTATCCAACGGAAACGGTGGTGCTCCGGCTGTATCTCTATCCCAGTTGTCGATTATCAACTCTCCATCCCCTTCCAACACTCCAACTACCAATTCCTCTCTTCCAGCGGCTTGAAGGTTGCAGCTTGCTTCCTAGTTATTTCCTCCCAGCCAGCATTCCTATAACAGGCCAACAAGCATTCCGTAACCCTCCCTCATCCCCAGTGTCTAGGCCACCAGGCCAAACTCTTCCCTGTATGGGCCGCTTGTCCACTTCATCCTACTTACTGACAGCTGGCCCACCCATTTTCTGCAACGAGCCCCCCACCTGCTTCTTTGCTAACCCAATCGGCCTTCCTTCCACCGAAACACCCCCTACAGCCACTAAAGACAGCTCCCCATAAGCCCTGCACCTGATTTCCAGGTGTTGTCAGAACCAGTTCCAACTCTCGCACTCTCCCAACCACCTCTAAACCGACACCTAACTGCTACCCTGCTGCTGGCCACCACCTTCAGCTCTGTTTTAGGGTGTCTTTTGGTTGATTTTGCTATTTCCTAAGTTTCAAAAGTCCTTGTTTGCAATCCTATTAGATTTCAACAATAATATTTCTATTTTTGATATGGTTTGAGTATCTTCTTCGAGTATCACTTTTGAATCCAAATGCTAGAATTTTAGGACTTGATATAGTATTGAAAGTGCAATCCATAGCTACAGAAAATTTAGACATTTGCTACAATACTTGAAACACAATCCTTAGCTTTGTGGTAATCCTAGAATAAAAAAGTTTGGCCTGCAATTCATGGTTATCAAAAACGGAAAACATATTGTAACAATGGTGTAATTCAGGCCCAAGAAGAAAACTTATGGTGAGCAATTCATGCTCTAAGAAAATCCAATAAAATGATTACCATTAATCATCCAAGTAGTAGTCGTAGGATTCAATGAAACAATAACCGATAATGAAATAAACAAATTAAATCATAGCCCAAGTAAAAAAAAAAGACTATGAAGCCAAAAACAAGACTAATCAACAAAAAATCACAGATGCTTGACAAAGCCAACAACAAGTAGCTAAGGTAAGCCCGATATAGAATTGTTGGAGTGGAAAAAATTGAAACTTGAGAATGTAGATGCCTCAATAGAGGGCTGAATCTATAAATAGTGATTGAATAATAAAAGAGTGGCCAAATTAGAAAATAGTGAGCATAAAAAAAATTAAAGAAAAAATATTTAACCCAACAAAATGAGCATAAAAATTCAAAAACACAGCATATTCTCTAAAGTCTCTAAAGTGATTATGGTCATATGTATGCTTCAAATGAACTACAAATGAAACTAAACAAAAGCTATAAAAAAAATAAGAATTAAAAAAAAAAGCTAAAGTAAACCAAAATAAAAACTTGGCTCAGATCATTAGATTGTCCATCTCAACACACATAATTTGTTTTTTTTTAACCTTATAAACTGTAAGATTTGCGTCATTTTGTATAAAATTTTGTTTAATATTGCAAGCCTTAAGGCCCTTGTGAGTGCCACCTACAAGTTTGTAGTGCCTCGTCCCCTTTCCCTGGGGTGCAACAAATTATAGCCAGTCCAAGTAGATGGATAAAATCCAAAAAAGCCTCCACCCTTTCTCATTTACCATAGAAGATGCACACCTCCACATGCTTCTATTTCGTCATGATTCTTAGGGAGCTTTTGATACCCCTGAATTTCTACCTTAGCTCGAGCTAGAGGTGCTTTGCTATCTTAAGTTTACCTAGTTTACTTAGTTTAATTTTATGATTCTTAGGGAGCTTCCTCTACTATGATTTGGGAAGATATCACATTTTATTTCGTTATGAACCAATCACCATCTTTTCTACTAGCCAATAGCTTGTGATCCGCTTGGTATGGGTTTAAAGCCTTAATCAAACTATGATCCTTTTTAGGTTGGCTTGACTTGCTTCATTTAGTTTAGATCAATGAAAATTTTAACTTTCTTTTGAAAGCATAATTTTGAAGGCAAAATGGACTAGATTGTTCTCATATTTGTTATTTCTTTCAGAAATTCTTAGCTATTGAAAAATTTCTTATGCCCAGATCCATTAACAAGTTATTCAATACATTATGGAGTGATCCAAATTTATAGAAACTTTAAATCAATATGGTTTGCTTGCATCTTCACTTTTTTGCTAACTAATTGGTGTAAATCATAGCATGTTAATGCTAATAGATAGAATTATTAAATTCCATTCCTTGTGATTCCTACTGCAATTAGTCATTAGATTTGAAGCGCTATTTCATTAACGTATTCTGCCCAATGATCCGTCTCCAACTTCATTCTTATGCCAGCCTTAAAAATCTCAAATTTTACAGAGCAAATCATCTCACTTGAATATGAGCAACGTTTGGATTACCACAACCCCGCTCTACTGATTCAACGAGATCGAATCCTTATTGTTATCTAACTTAAGTGTAAGAGGTTTGAGTGGAGTTAACCTTTATTTTCTTAGGGCAACTCTTGTGTAATGTGTATTAATGGCCTCTAGTTGTTATGCTTTTCAACTCTTTGACCATTAAAGATCAAACCTGACATTAGGACCGCCAGTTAGATTTGAAACTCGAAATTCACTGCATGAATACTTGCATTTAATCTATTCAGGCCTGATTTGCTTTGATTTGTGTATGGATCGTTTGAGANTTTGTGTATGGGTCCCTTGAGATTATTTCAATTCAATTTTAAAGCAAGTTAGCAGCTCAAAATATGATATAATATATATATATATATATATATATAGCATCCAATAGGTCTTGTTTTGCCCAACTCAAACTTTGCTTGAGTTGAAATCAAATTTTAATTTTAAACTGAGGTTAACTTGCTCAAACTCGCTTGATCTATGACTTCCTGCCCTTTTTGAACTTTTTTTGAAGCAAGCAAACCCTTATTGAGGAGAAAGCTAAACTTTTCTTTAATGATAACTTATAAGGGTGCAACATGCTATTTATCATTGAGTAGCCTTCCTGGGCGCCCTTCAATTTTCTTTGTTGTCTTTTAATCAGTTAACGTGCCTTTTTAGTGATCATCTTTTTGTAGAAAAATCAGAAATGCACAAGTTGATAGTTGCAAATTAGATGAAAGTGTTTTTGTCTAGCACTATTTTTTGCGAGTTCCAACTGACTATTAATGAAAATTAATATTTTAATTGCAGCGAGTTGATGCTAGAGATCATGGGGCTTCGTTTGGGCTTAATTGGATTGTTTTGCCTAGCATTTCTATTTCTTCCTGTTTCAAGAGGGTCGATTCTTCTCCGAATGACAGATATTCCATTTGAGCAAGCTACTAGATATCATGTCTGGCTGGGACATCTAACCATGGCTATTTTCACATCGCATGGGCTGTTTCTTGTGATAGCGTGGGCAATGCAGGGACGACTGCTCGAACAAGTAAATTTAACTTAATAGTTTAAGATTGCTATGGCAATTTTGCACGGAAAATTTTTAGAATTAGTTCCGTTTGGTAAATTAGTCATTGAGTTTAATTTATTAGTTTAAGATTTTTATTTAACATGAAACACTTTCCAAAGTAGCTTCTTTAATTTGTGAGCTTTTTGTTGACACATGCCTTGTGGTTAATTTTTGTAGCAAATTAGATGCTTTGGTAATTATCATTTTTTGCAAAAAAAAAAAAAGAAGAAAAAAAACTTTGGATTAAGGCTTAGTCATTAGGTGGTCAATTTTTAGTTTTAGGTTAAAATACTTTTGGTTTTAATCCAAAAAAATTCAACACCCCTATCTTAGAGTGGATGATGAGAGAAATGATGTCAAACTCAATGAAGATCTCATGATTCTATCATTCGGGTTATTGTAGACTCATTGTAAACTCTATTTAGCTTATGGAAGTAGTTAACCTAAAATGATCAAGAGATTTTTGTTGAATCATCCTTGAAGATTTAATAAACTTGGAGTGAATGTTTGTTCATAATTTTAAGTTGATCTTAGTTAAAGAAGTCTCTGTCATATCCAATATATCCAATAATTTACAATTCAAGGGGTTGAACTATTGAAGAATATCAAGACTTGCCTTGATCGTATTGTATTTGTATTATTTTATGGTGAACCATGGAACGTCCCGTTTTTAGCAACCGTAGGAGAGGAAATGAGGGAAACAATGGAGGAGGAGAAGAAGAATCAAATAGCTGGAAAGCAGAGGAGCGACAGGCGCAAATTTGGGCATCCCCGTAGTCGAAGGTAAGAATGTCGACAGACGTCTCTGTCAAGCAGGGAGGAGAAACAGGGAGGCGGCGTCGACGAGCAGTTTCACTGCTGTTTTCAGCTATGGTCGAAGGAGTTGATGAAGGTGAGCGTTGCAACTCTGTAAGGAGAGAGCGGAAGCTTGAGTCCTCGTATGATTCAGGTCTTGCGTACAAAGAGGAAGATGGGAGAAAAAGGGCTGAGCTCGTGCAGTAGCTAAAGCCAGAGAAGCTTGTGTACAGAGGACCAGAATCACGTATGCGCGTGGCTCAGGGGTCGATCAAGGAAGGTAAGATAAAATTTATTCAAGTTATTTAATAATACATAAACTCTCACACACACACATATATAAAACAACGGCTTGGCAAAGGGTTATTTTGGTATTTTTTTTAAAAAAAAGATTCCGCTTTTAATATTTTACAAACAAAAGTGTTTTCCCATAAAATAAAAAATAGAAATTAAACAAAAGACAGTAAACAAACACTGTTTTTATGTTTGTTTCCTTTTTTTGTTTTTGAAAACAAAAAAAATAAAAAAGAAAAATTGATCCCAATCAGCTCCTTAGATATTTGATGCATTGCAAATCTCATTGACTCTGCCTCCTTATATCAGGACCAAGTATAAATATTTGGATTTATTTTGTAAGCATAGTGTAGAGAGAGTAAGATTTGAAATCATGATGTTATCATGATTTGTTTGGAACTTTATTATTTTTATGTCTTTTGTGGGGTTCAAATTTTATCTTATTCTGTCTTAGGATGTGAAGGATCTTGTATAAAAGTGAGACTTATGATTCTGTTCTATAGGCAAAGCGGTTTGGCTCAATAGTGAGTATTTTGATTAGTTAGTTTAGAAATAAAGTTTGTGAAGTGCAGAATAATGACATGCTTCTCTAGTGGAGCAAAATTCAAAGTTCATTTTATTTTTAGTTTTGCTTAGCATTTTTGAAATCTTGATTCGAGTATCTAGCTCACTTGTCTAAGCATATGTGGATATATTGATTTTGGCGCTGTAATGAGTTTTTTGGTGCGCTTGTAAATTTGTGTTAATTTTAGGTGATGTATTTGCATTATTTTTAGTGCACTCGCATGTTTTTCTTTGCATTTACATGGCGTACTTGTAAGTTTTTTGGTGCATTTACATGGTATACTTCAATGTCCTTTTAATGCATTTATATGATGCGTTTGCTCGCTTATCACTTCCTTACAAAATTTACTTGCACGCTTTTCAAGATATTGTAAGTAAATTTGAAAGCTATTTTGTACTATATGCACGTGACTTCAAATCATCTGTATTTTATTGTTTGCATGTTTGTTTGCAAACTTTTCATTTTAAATTTCTTAAAGGCGGCCTTTTGTTTGCTTACACATGCATTTTCCAAAAAACGGCAGTGCTTTCCACGGGCTATAAGCTTATTATGTATTCAAAGCAAGATTGGCTTGCTTACATTTGATCAGCATGAATGTTTTGATAGATCGCAAGGTTATTACTTTGCCTTCAAACAACAACTCTCGGTCATTTTCATGTGTTATTGTAGTTCATGTTTTTGATAGTTTTGAGTAGTTACNAACAACAACTCTCGGTCATTTTCATGTGTTATTGTAGTTCATGTTTTTGATAGTTCTGAGTAGTCAGTAAGGAGGGCTATAAAGTTATCCATAAGTCTACTCTCAAGTTCATTCTTTTTTCAATATTGACGTCATATTTTTCATTTTAAAATTTATTTACTTCTTGTTTTTTTGTTTTTCTTTTAGTCACATTATGTACACTAAAGGAAATTTTTATTTAATTCTATTTGAATCTTCGTCAGTGTAAGTATTGACAGCCTCCTAACTTCTTGCCCACAAAAGGGGATCTGCGGGGAATGTGGGCTTACCTGCAGCTATATGGAAACCGTGTATGGGTGTTGTAAACTATGACCAAGGATCTTCTATCTCAGAACGCTAAACACAAATTTGTTTGCCATGTCAAGAAAAATAATTATGAATACTTGAATTTTGGCGGTCCAAAGTCTTCTTCCTCATAACCCCAAAAAAAAGGTGTATGGATTTGTCACCTGCATGAGAAAATCTATAAAATTAATATAATTTTTTCTCCAAGTTGAGAAAGACATGTATGGTTACTTAAGCATTGTGTGAGTTCACTTAGCATATACACTTGCTCATGAGTCGACGATAAAGTTAATTAAATGACGAGTTTTCTGGAGCGACGTTAGTTCAATACATACTTTATTTTCCTCCTTTTTTTTTTTTTTTAGCTTTATGGAGAAATCAAGGGCCAGGGAGATGGACGGGTAGGGTATAGGAATGAAAATCTTTGGCTGGATGTTAGATTTGGAACTATACAAGGAGTTATGCTAGGAAGCTCTAGCATGTGAGTGGATGGTTGATGACTAAAAGAGTTAGCTCATCGGTGAAGTTAATGGAGTTGACGTTGAGGGGCGAGGAGATGATTTAGGATCGAGCTCAAGCGGTAAGATGGCTGTGGGTTATGGAAGAAGAGGAATGTGGCGATCTGTGAGGCCAGGTGGCAGGAAAAGCTTGAACCAGAGAGAGAGAGAGAGAGAGAGTAAATTCGATGGGTTTCAGAAAGGATTGGCAGCCACAGCGAGGAGCGACTTGGCCAAAGACCGGTGTGTGTATATAGGCAAGAGATGATAGATTGAGTATGGGCGACATGTGAAGGTGAGTGTAGTTAAGAAGGACGAAAATGAAGGGAGTTCCTAACATTATACGTGGTAGCTATATGCTGGGGCGGTGAGATATGTTTGGGTCAGCGGAGGAGAAGATAGGGCTACCCTTTTCCACCTTATCCAGCTCAACCATAAGGACATAGAGCTACCCCTTTTCCTCTAGAGGATTATATTAGAAACCTAGATACCTTGATGTGGAGGGAAATCCATATTTACCTCACTATTGGATCAAGAGGCCTTTTACTTGATATTACTAAGGTGCCTTCTTGAGATCTAGACTGTTCTATGTTTTCCTCTGTCAAGGTTTGATTTCTGACTTTTAATGGTTGTTTGGATCTACAAGTATTTTATTATGGACCATTTTTTTGGCTTGATGAGTTTTCGAAAACCGGAATGAAATGCAGTAATTTCTCAAGTAAATGTATCTTACCTTTCATGTTTAGCTGTTTGATGAATTGGCCACTCTAAATCAATGCTTAACGACGTGAAATTGATTATAAGACTTATTTTTATGAATAAATTGACCAATGTTACATTTTGAGAATTATAGAGCTATTGTTTTAAGATTTCATTCAGATTTCATCCTAAGATTTGTTAGAAGATGTGCTTCAAGAGGATTATATTCTAGAGGATGCGTTAAAGTGAGTGCTGAAACTTGAGCACTATCTTCATCCACGTACTTAAAGAAGTTTTCCTCGCTTCATCTAGAGTTGTGTGCTACCAAATCTGCTCAAAATGCCTCTTCAACTTCTAAGGGAAAAATGGATCTCGTATGTTTCAGTTAAGATTATGGAGAATAAAAAAGAAGACAGACCATTGCCATTTTCTCACTGTAAGACTTCCATAACTTGGACTCACTGGAAGAGTTCTATTCTCGATGTGACTAAGTGATTGTTGGTTACCTGTATTAATTGGGTATCACGTATAGAATAAGTTTTATTTTATTTTATTTTAGTGTTTGATTAGATGAAAATGGAATGCAATGTATAGTTTTATGAATTCAAAACTCACATTTAATTTCAATTTTGATGAATTGAAAGTTAATTGATTCAATTGAATTCTAAATACCTCGTATGAAAGGTTGATGTAGCCACTGCCCTTCACTGTTGCCCATCATCCACCACTAACACTACAACTTTCCATTGGACGGTCACCACCACCGTCCCTGTTGTGAAATTTAGGGTGAAGAAAACATAGGATTAGACACACAACCAGAAGAAGAACACAGAGATTTAACGAGGTTCGGCAAAGATGCTTACATCCTAGGGAGCAGAGTGACAAATTTCACTATTTCAGAGGGGGAGTTCAGTTACATACCCAAGGGTTACACATATATATAGACATAAAAACTCATAGATAAATTATCAACATGTCCTCGCTCCCCCCAACCCACTAATCCAAGAGACACCTCTTCACACGAAGAGACACGCCTCTCCAATTTCAAGATACTCCAAATTCTTGGCATATGAGCCATACCTAACAGTCCCTTGTTCGCCATATTGCACATCACAGGTGTCTGCCTCCGAGTTTTATAATTATCTCATTTTATTTCAAACCAAACATAAAACACTATCTCCTATATTTATGGTACACCAAACCAAATAAATTAAAAACATTTTAAGTATTCTACATTTCAATTATTCTGCATTTCTGAAAAAAAACGCCCACAATTATGCCGTCTCTTAGAATTACTCTATTAATGCTGCTTTTTATATAGGACTCCTAACTTGGCAAGTTCTCCTGTTAATTGTTAGTTGGCACTACGAAAGACAACATACATGTGAATGATGAACAGCTGGAAATGAGGAATCGTTAGTAGAATGACGAAAAAGAAGTATTTTTAATGAAGATGGATGTACATAAATTTCAGGGCGACAACCATTGCCATAATTGACTTCAGAGCATGACCACTAATGCATGAAAATGTATGTTTTACTTTTTAAAAGTTAAAATGGTGCTACTTTTTATGTGATATGAAAGATATGGGTGCTATAAATGTAAAANTAATTCAACATGTAGAGATTCATTAGACTTCTAAGTAGTGGGTACAGACATAAAAACAAACTAACACACTAACTTTGATTTCACAGTCTAAACATTAAAATAAACACACTAACAAGATAAAAGAAAAATACATGGTAGCAGTTTTCTGAATTTAAAATTTAAAATTAAAGTTAGCAAGATTTTTAACTTTCCACAACACAGAATCAAGTTCAATCCTTAACTAACTAACACGATACTTTAACACGCAACAATCACTACCCTAAAATTTTAAAACAAAATACTAACAAACAAAAATATACAATAACAATCAAACAAAAGTCTAACACATCACATAATCTAAACAGGTACACAAATGCAAATGTAGCAAGTCTAAACTATATAGTCCATCACATATTACTAACATAAAAATAAATCAGTCTTCCTCCTCATCATCATCAGAATCACTGCTATTCCAAACATTTGTAGACTCATAATCAGGGTATCTAGGATATGGAGGAAATTACATTCCTTGGTTAACCCTATTGTGGCTTTCCAAAGATGAGTGAAATTTCTCTTCATAATCACTTTTCCTTCCATTGNCTTTTATTTATAAATATAATAATAATTTTGAAAATTATTTTTAATAATAGAAATTTAAGTATTAAAAATAAATGCCTAAATTTATAAATTTCTCAAAAAACCAATTTTTTCTTACTAAAGATAGTAACACTATAATTAGCATTTTCTACATTAAAAATTTTTAGCTAAAAATTTTCTTCATTACCAAGAAATTTAACTAAATTTTCTTACTCATTTCTATAATCAAATTTTACTTCCCTAATATAATTTTATATACATGATCATTTTTCTTTTCAAATCAAATTCACTTGTAGCACATTTATAAACAAATAAAATTCAAGTTTTGAAAATATTTTTCACCCTCCCAATCTTAATTTTTTAACAAGATTAAACAGTTGAGCATCAGATATATATAAGCAGGAATGAAAATTGAAATAACATGTTTACAGGAATTTCTATACCCTAATTATACAAGTATAAAAACTAAAAACATTAGTAAAATTAAATTTTGATCAATTTTCTATCATTTTTATTTTAATTCAACATGTAGAGATTCATTAGACTTCTATGTAGTGGGTATAGACATAAAAATAAACTAACACACTAACTTCGATTTCACAGTCTAAACATTAAAATAAACACACTAACAAGATAAAAGAAAAATACATGGTAACAGTTTTCTAAATTTAAAATTTAAAATTAAAGTTAGCGAGATTTTTAACTTTCCACAACACATAGAATCAAGTTCAATCCTTAACTAACTAACACGGTACTTTAACACACAACAATCACTACCCTAAAATTTTAAAACAAAATACTAACAAACAAAAATATACAATAACAATCAAACAAAAGTCTAACACATCACATAATCTAAACAGGTACACAAATGCAAATGTAGCAAGTCTAAACTATATAGTCCATCACATATTACTAACATAAAAATAAATCAGTCTTCCTCCTCCTCATCATCATCAGAATCACTGCTATTCCAAACATTTGTAGACTCATAATCAGGGTATCTAGGATATGGAGGAAATTGCATTCCTTGGTTACCCCTATTGTGGCTCTCCAAAGATGAGTGAAATTTCTCTTCATAATCACTTTTCCTTCCATTATACCCATCAATATGATCTGCAAAGCTTTCTAAATTTCTTACCTTATCTGTGGTATAATTGATATTGTCCATCATCATCTGCAATAATTGATTTTGAGTTTCAGTAGACTCACCCTAGAAGTAGAAGCTCGTGAGATATATGGTCTAGATGTAGAAGCAGCAGAGGTAGAAGCAGTAAACGTCGACATTTCATAACTACGTGAAAATCCTCCTCTCAAGCCAAAAATATAATGCTTAGAATATGACTTCACATTTACACTTGTAATTGGCTTTAGAGGCAATAATACTTCTTTCCAGCTATCATATCTCACTCCAGCCTGCTCACATAAAGAAAAGATCAAGGAGGCAAATCCCAGACCTGCAGTAGTAGTGGCAATGACGGAACTGATGATAGTATGATAAATCAAAGTTCCAATATTGATGAGCTTGCCTTTCTGAATACAATAGTTTAACATTGCCCTCTCTCTGGTAACTTCACTGAGATGATTTATCGGTAATAGACGAGTTGAAATAAAGTAGTGTCACGCCTTATATGGTGCACTTAACTTTGAAGTGGAAAAGTTAATTCTCCTCTCATTTGTGATTTTCCATAGTCCTCTTCCAACATCAAATAGGAAATAATCTCATCCAGTTTCATCTCAGTAGGACTATAGTTCACATAAAAACACAAAGTATCAGGNACTCCAGCCTGCTCACATAAAGAAAAGATCAAGGAGGCAAATCCCAGACCTGCAGTAGTAGTGGCAATGACGAAACTGATAATAGTATGACAAATCAAAGTTCCAAAATTGATGAGCTTGTCTTTCTGAATACAATAGTTCAACATTGCCCTCTCTCTGGTAACTTCACTGAGATGATTTATCGGTAATAGAAGAGTTGAAATAAAGTAGTGTCACGCCTTAGATGGTGCACTTAACTTTGAAGTGGAAAAGTTAATTCTAATCTCATTTGTGATTTTCCATAGACCTCTTCCAACAACCAAATAAGAAATAATCTCATCCAATTTCATCTCAGTAGGACTATAGTTCACATAAAAACACAAAGTATCAGGTGGTAAATGGTAAATGGTAAAATATTTTGATTACCTCCGGTGAAAAAGGTACCAATTTTTCTCTAACCATGACTCGATCATCATCTACCTCAAGGAGGTTTGCATAGAACTCCCGAACTATAGAAATAACAGCCACAATAGAAAAATAGAAGAATAGTTCCCATTGTCAGCGAACGATCAAATCTTTTATGGATCCACCTTGATTTTTGAAACATCTCTCCTGTATAAGTTTTCGAGATTGTAGAGCATCACTATACCTTTCTCGAGCTTTCGAAGTCACAAACTTGCTCAAATCAAAATGACTCTTTCTCTTACTCCTCNTTGTCAGCGAACGATCAAATCTTTTATGGATCCACCTTGATTTTTGAAACATCTCTCCTGTATAAGTTTTCGTGATTGCAGAGCATCACTATACCTTTCTTGAGCTTTCGAAGTCACAAACTTGCTCGGATCAAAATGACTCTTTCTTTTACTCCTTTTCATTCTTGGTGTCATTCTACAAATTTCATAAATTTCCACAATAACTTCAAAAATTAAGTCTAATCTACTAAGCCTAAATTCTATAAGCATAAAATAAAACTCCTATGCAATTTTCATAGATTTTTCCCTATTTTTCACCATGAATAGTGTTTTTCGGGTTATTCCAAATGTACTCAAAATACATGGTGAAAATTCAAAATTTTTACATAGAAGTGAAGCTTTTACCTTAAGAAATCCAAATCTAGCAAATTTTGCTCAAATCCACCAAGCAATATTCAAGAAAAGGCTTGCCCTAGACTTCAAAATCGCGAACTCGAGAGGTGACTTCAAAATGGTGATTTTTGAGGTTATTTTCATTTTTAACCGTTCGCAATCCAGTTTTTGTGAACCGATGCTTAAGCACGGATTAGTAGCGCTTAGGCGCCTGCCTCTCGGGTTACATCGCACTTAAGCGCAAGAATGTGGCGCTGAGGCGCCAATGCACTATTTTTGATATTTTTGAACTTAAGTAAAATGCACTATTAGCCTAAGTATACCACCCCTAAATGATATTATAACACTTAAATGACTATTTTCCTCTCCCTTAACTCTCCTCTTTCTCAAAATTCTCTAATATAACTAATTCGATTCGAGGCTAAAATAACACTAAATTTTCACACAAACAAACACTTATATTCATGTACGAACTAGTACAAGAACATATAATACTTAATTCTCACTTNATTTTCATTTTTAACCGTTCGCAATCCAGTTTTTGTGAACCGATGCTTAAGCACGGATTAGTAGCGCTTAGGTGCCTGCCTCTCGGGTTACATCACACTTAAGCGCGAGAATGTGGCGCTCAGGCGCCAATGCACTATTTTTGATATTTTTGAACTTAAGTAAAATGCACCATTAGCCTAAGTATACCACCCCTAAATGATAGTATAACACTTAAATGACTATTTTTCTCTCCCTTAACTCTCCTCTTTCTCAAAATTCTCCAATATAACTAATTTGATTCGAGGCTAAAATAACACTAAATTTTCACACAAACAAACACATATATTCATGTACGAACTAGTACAAGAACATATAATACTTAATTCTCACTCCAAATAGTCTCGGATGAGAAAATTTTCCTAAATACAAACATNATTAAAACCAAAAGTAGTTCAAAACAAAAGATAAAAACTTATCTCAAATCTTCTACCAAACTCTTGAAGTTCATTTGAATCTCTTCTCTTTTACAACACTCTTGACTCTCAAAATAAAACAAAATACAAAAAGGATAAAGTAAATTTGTGGTGCATGAAAATCTCTCCAAATGTTTCTCTCAAAACTCCCCCTTCTTAGCACTTTTCATGACTCTTCAAAAAGTTTCAACTTTCTTCTTTTATAAATCTCTAAGAGGTGTCTTGGTAACTCTTCAAAATATGTCCAAATTCGATGTATTCTCCAAAGGATGTCTCCTTTCACTTTAAATTCTAGTGGTAATAACCACCATCTTTAGCCAATAGGTGCCTGAAATGTCCCTTCAAAATTCGGCAAAATGAAGTAAACCGTCACATAACTGCCTTTGGCGCTTAACCGCGGGGGCTCTGACGCTTAGGCATGACCTTCTCTGTTTCACTGATGCTTAAGCGCCGGATCTAGCGCTTAAACGCTAAAACACTTTAGCAGAAGTTTCACATTTTGATTCAAATTTGATCCTTTTTCACTCTTTTTAGCATTTTTCATCATTTTACTTGTACCTGAAAAAAACACACACAAATACTTTCCATTAAAGTGCAATATCTCAAAAATAGATATAAAAATGTGTCTAAAAACACTATATTTTTGGTGTTTCAAATCCCCAAAACTTAAAATGTTACTTGTCCTCAAGTGACACTTCAATCATTAAAAACTAATTAAGTATGATATGTATATGAGTTTCTTTAAGAGTTACTAAAATTCAGATTTAGAAATATAGTAGCCCAATTTAGAAAAAAATATTTAGTAAATGAGACCAACTTAAAGTTTAGAAATTTTTAATGTTAAAAAATATAAAATTATGAGTTCCTATCTAATTCAGAAATATTGTAGATTTTCCAAATACAAAATTTAATCCTTTTATTGTCTCTATTTAAATTTTTTTATTAAAAAAAATTTTACTTACCATATTATATCCCTAAGCTTAAGAGTTTCTCAAGTCTTATACTTTAAAAGGTTCAAATGTGGATCCAATTTTTAATTAGGCACTAATCCTCAAGCTTTGCCTCCCTTACTTTTTTTTCTTTTTCTTTTTCTTTGTCTTTTTTTTTTCTTTTTCCTTTTCTTTTTCTTTTTCAGGTAAGAATTACTATATTTTGATAGGTATTTAATGGTTTTGAATTCCACTTCTTCTTTCCTAAAGCAAAGTTCTGATATAAATCTTTTACTTATAAATATAATAATAATTTTGAAAATTATTTTTAATAATAGAAATTTAAGTATTAAAAATAAAAGCCTAAATTTATAAATTTCTCAAAAATACAATTTTTTCTTACTAAAGATAGTTAAACTATATTTAGCATTTTCTACATTAAAAATTTTTAGCTAAAAATTTTCTTCATTACCAAGAAATTTAACTAAATTTTNAAGGTACACATCTTCGAATAATAAGATTTTTTCCTTGTTTATATAAAAATGGGACATCCCAAAAATAAGTCTTAGTTTGAGAAATAAATTTTCTCTTCTGTTGATGTGTCATTCCATAAGGTATAATATTACTAACAAGAAAGTTCACAATGTAGAGTGGGTTTTCTAACTCATGTCTGGACAAAATGATCAGCAATTTGATTTTCAGTCTCTTACTTAACTACTATTTCAAAGTCAAATTCTTAAAAAAGAAGAGTCAATCTTATAAGTCCAAGTTTAGTATCTTTTGTTTTCATTAAATACTTAGTAGCAGAATGATCTGTATGTACTACTCAATGAGTTCCAATTAAATATGATCTAAATTTATCAAAGGCATATGATATTGCTAATAACTTTTTTTTAGTTGTTGTATAATTAATTTGGGTTTCCTATAGAGTTTTACTAGTATAGTAAATTACTTTGAAAATTTTATCATATATTTGTCTTAAAACAGCTCCAAGCATAATCATTAACATCACACATAAATTCAAAAGGTTTTCCCCAATCTAACGAAACTATAATTGGTGCAGTGATTAATTTTTCTTTTAATAACTCAAAAGTTTTTGGACACTCTTCATCAAAATTGAAAATTGTATCTTTCTTCAGTAAATGGCATAAAGACTTAGCAATTTTTGAAAATTCTTTAATATATCGCTTGTAGGATACAGCATGTCCTAAAAAAAATTCCTAATTTCCCTTACATTTGTTGGATAAGGTAAATTAGTGATCACTTGAATTTTTCTAGGATCTACTTCCATATCATTTTTAGATATTTTATGTTCTAATACAATTCCTCATTCTACCATAAATTGACATTTTTTCAATTAAGGACTAAATTTGTTTCTTCACAGTGTTTAAGAACTTTTGATAAATGTTATAAACATGAGTCAAATGAAGTTTCAAACACTAAAAAATCATCCATAAATACTTCAATTCCTTTTTCAATTAAATCACAAAAATTGTCATCATACAACTTTGAGATGTAGCAGAGGCATTACATAAACCAAAAGACATTTTTCTAAAAGCAAATTTACCATAAGGACTGGTAAAAGTTGTTTTCTCTTAATCCTCATGAATTATTTGAATTTGGTGATAACCAGTATATCCATGCAGAAAATAAAAGTATTTATGCCCAACTAGTCTATCCATCATTTGATCTAGAAATGGTAGTTGAAAATGATATTTCCTAGTGGCAAGATTTAATTTTCTATAGTCAATGCATATTCGCCACCTTGCGACTTGTCTAGTATGTAATTACTCATTATGTTCATTCATAGTCACAGTGTCCTGTAATATGGTCATCAGGACGGCCCCTAGCATGCATTGCAACCCTCTCCTGGGGTGAGCCCACAAGGAAACCAAAAGAACTAGGTGAGTTGTCACGATCATCGACTCCTGGATTATGCACAACTCTCTTCCTACACACCCCCTTCGATGATACCTCACTTGCCAGTTTATGCTTCATGTCTAACTTACGATCTTACGCCTGCATATCACTCATAGCTTTAAGAAGGACACTTTTATCGAAAGATGACACTCCATTGTCAAACATCGCGAAAAACACAAAAGAAATTGACACGATACAAAGGAGCAAGAAGAAACAGAGGCAATGCAAACCTTCCTTACACCAAAGCCTATTTATAATGGCTTGGGCACGAAAATCCAGGGAAGTCCATGCATGTATAATAATATCATTTAATTATTTCATACATGTTAAAAAGATTCTATTATCATCGTGTACTGTAAAACTTTCAAGAAGCTATACAACTAGGGAACTGAATATGTACATATAAAAATATGTCAGCGCAAGTCTCAAGGTAGATGGTCATGAAGAAGATGCGAACAATGAAATGATTCCTTTGAGGATCATTTTACGGCTGAATATGGCAAGAGAAGCTTCTTGGTCAAATAATCAGCCGAAAGCGCCAAGAGAAGCTTCTTCGGGACGGTAAAGAACCTTTAGGACAATCTACAAGAAGCATTTTTTCAGACTAGATATCAATAAAGTTAAGGATTAACAGTCAATCAACAACTCTTATCGATTGAATCAGTCTCCGGTCTCATTATATGCGAACAACTCTATAATTACCTTCCTCTGAAAAGTTAATGATGAGTGAGCTAATATATACTTTTGGAATGTTGGGACCTATGACTATAAATAGGGTTTCATGTCATGAATAAATNATCCATTTCTGCTTAAGATACATTGCCTTATCCGCTTCCTCTATATAACTAGTATGGCTAAATTACATTTTCGATTGTCATCCAATATGCTCTAGATGTGCATGAATCTCAATTACTTTTATCTCAAGAAAAGTCATGCTAGTCTCAATTTTGTTGATCTTTTCTGATATTCCTTCAATACTAACGACTAAGAAACCATTATACATCTCTTGTGCACTTTGACTAGTGAATTTCTTCCTCAGGATCTCTTCCTTCTTCTTCAAATCCATCTCCCATGAAGAAATCTCTTTTTCTCTTATACTTTTAGAGCTTAAAATGATCTGGGGTGAAATTGCTTCACAAAACCCTTCTATTTATAGGCCTAAATCCCTCAAGTAACTTCTAGGCACGTTCTAAAACTGTCTTGGCACGTTTTAGTCAACCACTTGGAGGTTAAACGTTCTGGAACTTTAATTTTGCACATGGTTTATAACTCTCGCGCTTAAGCGCCGAATATTGGCGCTTAAGCGCCAGTGCTCAATTTTGCACTAGTTAACTTAATGTCCAAATTCTCATTGTAGCATGTCTAGATCACTAAATAAATCTTAAAATCATTACTAACACATAATAGACTCAAAAATACTACCCCAAATTTTCTTAATCACAAACAAACAACAATCAAAGAAAAACACATTGATAACCTTCTCTCACAAAGTGCATGGTTAAACGTCGTCAGCCCAACGTAACCAGTGTTTATTCTGGTTGACTCATTATCAATTGATCGTTAAATTTATGTTGATTCCCTACTAAATAAGGTTACAATTCATGATCATTCACTTTATATACTTTCTTAGTTTTAACATCTTTGATATCCACAGCTCTGTAAGGATAAACTTTTATTACAGCAAATGGGTTCATCCACCTGAACTTAAGTTTACCTGGAAATAATCTTAACATTGCATTATATAGCAAAACTTGTTGCCTTCACTGAAAATTTTTAATAAGAACCCTTTGATCATGCCACATCTTCATCTTTTCTTTGTAAATCTTAGCATTATATAGCAAAACTTGTTGCCCTGGCTGAAAATTTTTAGTAAGAATCCTTTAATCATGCCACATTTTTATCTTTTCTTTGTAAATCTTAGCACTCTCATAAGATTCATTCCTTATCTCTTCAAGCTCATTTAATTGCAATAATCTTTTCTCACAAACATTTTTCAAATTATAATTAAACTATTTAATCGCCCAATATGCTTTATGCTCAAGTTCAACTCGTAAGTGACAAGCTTTCTCAAATATTAGCCCATATGGGGACATTTCTATAGGAGTTTTGTATGCAGTCTTATAAGCCAACAAAGCATAGTAAAGTTTGCCTGACTAATCCATTTTTGTTGGATTCACATTTTTTCCATAATTCTTTTAATTTCCTGATTGGATAATTCAGCCAAACCACTTGTCTGAGGATAATAAGCAGTAGTAATTCTATGGTTTATATGATATTTCTTTAATAATTTCTCCATTATGACATTTCTGAAATGACTTCCCCCATCAGTTATGATCACTCTCGGCATCTCAAATCAACAAAATATGTTTGTTTTCAAAAATTTTGTAACACTTTAAGCATCACATTTGAGGTGAAACAACAGCTTCTATCCATTTCGATACATAGTCCACTGCTAACAGCATATATAAATTTCTGAATGATGGTATAAATGGTCTCATGAAATCTAATCCCCAAACATTAAATATTTTAAATCTAATCCCCAAACATTAAATATTTTAACTTCTAGCATATAATTTAGGGGCATTTCATTTCTTCTATAAATATTTCTTACTCGCTGACATCTATCACAAGTTTTAATATAAGCATTAACATCTCTAAAAAATAGTAGGCTAATTAAAATCCAGATTGTAGAATTTTGTATGTTGTTTTATCAACACCAAAATGTCCCCCAAAATCTGAGATTGTAAAATTTTATATGTTATTTTATCAACACCAAAATGTCCCCCAAAATCAGAATTATGACATTTTTAGATAATTTCATAAGTTAATTATAAAGGTACACATCTTCGAATAATAAGATTTTTTCCTTGTTTATATAAAAATGGGACATCCCAAAAATAAGTCTTAGCTTGAGAAATAAATTTTCTCTTCTGTTGATGTGTCATTCCATAAGGTATAATATTACTAACAAGAAAGTTCACAATGTAGAGTGGGTTTTCTAACTCATGTCTGGACAAAATGATCAGCAATTTGATTTTCAGTCTCTTACTTAACTACTATTTCAAAGTCAAATTCTTACAAAAGAAGAATCCATCTTATTAAGTCCAAGTTTAGTATCTTTTGTTTTCATTAAATACTTAGTAGCAGAATGATCTGTATGTACTACTCAATGAGTTCCAATTAAATATGATCTAAATTTATCAAAGGCATATGATATTGCTAATAACTTTTTTTTAGTTGTTGTATAATTAATTTGGGTTTCCTATAGAGTTTTACTAGCATAGTAAATTACTTTAAAAACTTTATCATATATTTGCCCTAAAACAGCTCCAAGCATAATCATTAACATCACACATAAATTCAAAAGGTTTTCCCCAATCTAATGAAACTATAATTGGTGCAGTGATTAATTTTTCTTTTAATAACTCAAAAGTTTTTAGACACTCTTCATCAAAATTGAAAATTGTATCTTTCTTCAGTAAATGGCATAAAAACTTAGCAATTTTTGAAAAGTCTTTAATATATCGCTTGTAGGATCCATCATGTCCTAAAAAAATTCCTAATTTCTCTTACGTTTGTTGGATAAGGTAAATTAGTGATCACTTGAATTTTTCTAGGATCTACTTCCATATCATTTTTAGATATTTTATGTTCTAATACAATTCCTCATTCTACCATAAATTGACATTTTTTCAATTAAGTACTAAATTTGTTTCTTCACAGTGTTTAAAAACTTTTGATAAATGTTCTAAACATGAGTCAAATGAAGTTTCAAACACTAAAAAATCATCCATAAATACTTCAATTCCTTTTTCAATTAAATCACAAAAAAATTGTCATCATACAACTTTGAGATGTAGCAGAGGCTTTACATAAACCAAAAGACATTCTTCTAAAAGCAAATGCACCATAAGGACTGGTAAAAGTTGTTTTCTCTTAATCCTCATGAATTATTTGAATTTGGTGATAACCAGTATATCCATGCAGAAAATAAAAGTATTTATGCCCAACTAGTCTATCCATCATTTGATCTAGAAATGGTAGTTGAAAATGATATTTCCTAGTGGCAAGATTTAATTTTCTATAGTCAATGCATATTCGCCACCTTGCGACTTGTCTAGTATGTATTTACTCATTATGTTCATTCATAATCACAGTGTCCTGTAATATGGTCATCAGGACGACCCCTAGCATGCACTGCAACCCTCTCCTAGGGTGAGCCCACAAGGAAACCAAAAGAACTAGGTGAGTTCTCACGATCATCGACTCCTGGATTATGCACAACTCTCTTCCTACACACCCCCTTCGATGATACCTCACTTGCCAGTTTATGCTTCATGTCTAACTTACGGTCTTACGCCTGCATATCACTCATAGCTTTAAGAAGAACACTTTTATCGAAAGACGACACTCCATTGTCAAACATCATGAAAAACACAAAAGAAATTGACACGATACAAAGGAGCAAGAAGAAATAGAGGCAATGCAAACCTTCCTTACACCAAAGCCTATTTATAATGGCTTGGGCACGGAAATCCAGGGAAGTCCATGCATGTATAATAATATCATTTAATTATTTCATACATGTTAAAAAGATTCTCTTATCATCGTGTACTGTAAAACTTTCAAGAAGCTATACAACTTGGGAACTGAATATGTACATATAAAAATATGCCAGCACAAGTCTCAAGGTATATGGTCATGAAGAAGATGCGAACAATGGAACGGTTCCTTTGAGGATTGTTTTACGGCTGAATATGGCAAGAGAAGCTTCTTGGTCGAATAATCAGCCGAAAACGCCAAGAGAAGCTTCTTCGGGACGGTAAAGAAACTTTAGGACAATCTACAAGAAGCATTTTTTCAGACTAGATATCAATAAAGTTAAGGATTAACAGTCAATCAACAACTCTTATCGATTGAATCAGTCTCCGGTCTCATTATATGCGAACAACTCTATAATTACCTTCCTCTGAAAATTTAATGATGAGTGAGCTAATATATACTTTTGGAATGTTGGGACCTATGACTATAAATAGGATTTCATGTCATGAATAAATGAGACTTTCTTTTAATGTTCACTAATGTGTTCACTTCCTCCCCCCCTCCCTCCCTAATTATTTCATAGGAGAACTTTGTATTCCTATTCTTTGGGGGTGTCTCCAGACTCTTTGAATTCGACAAATAAAATAAAATAAAATAAAATGTATTGCATTAATCGAACAGCTGATTGGATGATTTTTAAGACCCATCTTAAATATGATNACCAAACGCGGGAATTCGGGACGAATCTGCGGTCGCACGCCGCGCCGCGCCCCTAACGCCGAACCAAACAGGGCCTTATTCAAATATAATGTTTATAAGTCTTACATTTTATATCAAATTTATAACGGGTGCCATCACAAGTTCACAACGTAGTGTAAATGGCATGGTTCTTTGTGCAAAAGCGAAAACATTTAATCATTGTGCAAAGTGCTCGTGTAAAGCCATGCCCACACAACTACATAATACAAGGAACACAAAAGCTTAATAAGCCTTCCTCCGGCTAATCCGAGCTCGCAANGAAAACATTTAATCATTGTGCAAAGTGCTCATGTAAAGCCATGCCCACACAACTACATAATACAAGGAACACTAAAGCTTAATAAGCCTTCCTCCGGCTAATCCGAGCTCGCAGAGGCTTCTTCATCACTACTGTAAATTCAGTCGTCTCAGTGAAATCAATCTCCTCTCCCTCCACAGCATCCCACTGAAACTCCCTCACCAGATTTGCTATAAAGTACTCAAGGTGAAGCATTGCCAGCCCAACCCCAGGGCAAATCCTCCTCCCTACCCCAAAAGGCATCATCTTTATCTCCCTGNGAGCTCGCAGAGGCTTCTTCATCACTACTGTAAATTCAGTCGTCTCAGTGAAATCAATCTCCTCTCCTTCCACAGCATCCCACTGAAACTCCCTCACCAGATTTGCTATAAAGTACTCAAGGTGAAGCATGGCCAGCCCAACCCCAGGGCAAATCCTCCTCCCTACCCCAAAAGGCATCATCTTTATCTCCCTGCTCCCGGTAATATCCACCCCTTCTCCATCCCCTCCGGCCATGAATCTCTCCGGCTTGAACTCCATGGGCTCTTCCCACACCTTCTCATCCCAACCCAAATCCGCCACAGTAAAGTTAATCGATGCGTTCTTGGGTATAAGATATCCTTCGAATTCGACATCATTGACCACCGAGTGCGGCACCACGAAATGCCCCGGCGGGTGGCGGCGCAGGCCTTCCAACACCACCGCCTTCAGATAAGGGAGCTTCTGCAAATCTTCCTCTTTTATCTCTTCTTCATTTAGCGCTTCCAGTTCCTTCACCAGCTTCCCGTGCACCTCACTCCGCGCTNTCCTTCACCAGCTTCCCCTGCACGTCACTCCGCGCTACTATCTCCGCCATAGTCCACTGCAGCGCAGTGGCTGTTGTATCCGTTCCAGCTATGAGAAATTCCGAACAAAGATGTATCATTTCTTTGTCAGTGAGTTTGCTTTCCCCTTCCTCTGCCACATTGATGTCGAGGAGAGAATCCACATACGAAAAAACAAATCTTGCTTCCCCTCCCTGTTTCCGATTCTCTCTGCGAGCTCTTATCAACGGGAGGAAGACTTCCGTCTGCCTCTGCCTTAACCGTTCCACAGTCCTCAACCTCCCCTGGAACATAAATCTCGAGAGAAATTTAGGAACAAAAGCAAAGACTCGCAATTTCTTACTCGAATAAAGGAGGAGCTCTCTCTGCGATGTTTCAATCTCCCTTATGGCCTTCTCATCAAGCTTCTCTCCAAAGCACATGAGGACTAAGAGGCCAAACATGGCTAACTGGAAGCTTTCCATGGCAACCACGGCGCGTTGAGGGGATTGCTCAGACTTGGATTCGAGATCGCGGATAAGAAGGTTGAGGACCCAACGGCGTCCATCAGCAAAAAGACGGATCTTGGAGGGGTTTAGGATCTCGGAGGTAAGGTTGCGGCGGAGGAGACGCCAGTGGTCGCCGTAAGGGGAAGAGGATATGGTTGAGATGCGGGCGTTAAGGAAGGGGCTGGTGGNTCCCTAATTATTTTATAGGAGAACTTTCTATTCTTTGGGGGTGTCTCGACACTTTGAATTCAACAGAAAAAATAAAATAAAATGTATTGCATTAATCGAACAGCTGATTGGATGACTTTTAAGACCAATCTTAAATATGATTTATTCAAATATATTGTTTATAAGCCTTACATTTTATATCAAATTTATAACGGGTGCCATCACAAAGTTCACAACGTACTGTAAATGGCATGGTTCTTTGTGCAAAAGCGAAAACATTTAATCATTGTGCAAAGTGCTCATGTAAAGCCATGCCCACACAACTACATAATACAAGGAACACAAAAGCTTAATAAGCCTTCCTTCTCCGGCTAATCCGAGCTATGTGCAAAGTGCTCATGTAAAGCCATGCCCACACAACTACATAATACAAGGAACACAAAAGCTTAATAAGCCTTCCTTCTCCGGCTAATCCGAGCTATGTGCAAAGTGCTCATGTAAAGCCATGCCCACACAACTACATAATACAAGGAACACAAAAGCTTAATAAGCCTTCCTTCTCCGGCTAATCCGAGCTATGTGCAAAGTGCTCATGTAAAGCCATGCCCACACAACTACATAATACAAGGAACACAAAAGCTTAATAAGCCTTCCTTCTCCGGCTAATCCGAGCTATGTGCAAAGTGCTCATGTAAAGCCATGCCCACACAACTACATAATACAAGGAACACAAAAGCTTAATAAGCCTTCCTTCTCCGGCTAATCCGAGCTATGTGCAAAGTGCTCATGTAAAGCCATGCCCACACAACTACATAATACAAGGAACACAAAAGCTTAATAAGCCTTCCTTCTCCGGCTAATCCGAGCTCGCAGAGGCTTCTTCATCACTACTGTAAATTCAGTCGTCTCAGTGAAATCAATCTCCTCTCCCTCCACAGCATCCCACTGAAACTCCCTCACCAGATTTGCTATAAAGTACTCAAGGTGAAGCATTGCCAGCCCAACCCCAGGGCAAATCCTCCTCCCTACCCCAAAAGGCATCATCTTTATCTCCCTGCTCCCGGTAATATCCACCCCTTCTCCATCCCCTCCGGCCATGAATCTCTCCGGCTTGAACTCCATGGGCTCTTCCCACACCTTCTCATCCCAACCCAAATCCGCCACAGTAAAGTTAATCGATGCGTTCTTGGGTATAAGATATCCTTCGAATTCGACATCATTGACCACCGAGTGCGGCACCACGAAATGCCCCGGCGGGTGGCGGCGCAGGCCTTCCAACACCACCGCCTTCAGATAAGGCAGCTTCTGCAAATCTTGCTCTTTGATATCTTCTCCATTTAGCGCCTCCAGTTCCTTCACCAGCTTCCCCTGCACGTCACTCCGCGCTACTATCTCCGCCATAGTCCACTGCAGCGCAGTGGCTGGTGTATCCGTTCCAGCTATGAGAAATTCCGAACAAAGATGTATCATTTCTTTGTCAGTGAGTTTGCTTTCCCCTTCCTCTGCCACATTGATGTCGAGGAGAGAATCCACATACGAAAAAACGAATCTTTCTTCCCCGCCCTGTTTCCGATTCTCTCTGCGAGCTCTTATCAACGGGAGGAAGACTTCCCTCTGCCTCTGCCTTAACCGTTCCACAGTCCTCAACCTTCCCTGGAACATAAATCTCGAGAGAAATTTAGGAACAAAAGCAAAGACTCGCAATTTCTTACTCGAATAAAGGAGGAGGTCCCTCTGCGATGTTTCAATCTCCCTTATCGCCTGCTCATCAAGCTTCTCTCCAAAGCACATGAGGACCAAGAGGCCAAACATGGCTAACTGGAAGCTTTCCATGGCAACCACGGCGCGTTGAGGGGATTGCTCAGACTTGGATTCGAGATCGCGGATAAGAAGGTTGAGGACCCAACGGCGTCCGTCGGCGAAAAGACGGATCTTGGAGGGGTTAAGGATCTCGGAGGTAAGGTTGCGGCGGAGGAGACGCCAGTGGTCGCCGTAAGGGGAAGAGGAGATGGTTGAGATGCGGGCGTTAAGGAAGGGGCTGGTGGGAGGAGGCGGGGGGCGGGAGGAGAAGGAGGCGCCGAGCTCGACGAGAGCTTTGTGGGCGAGGGAGCGGTCGGTGATGAAGATGGAGGGTTGGGAACCGAAGCGGAGGGTGATGATGGGGCCGAGTTGGGAACGGAGGTTTCTGATGATGGTTTCTATGTTGGAGAGGGAAGGGGGGTGTCGGAGCCATAGGAGGCTGCCGAGGATAGGGATGGAAGGGGGGCCGGGAGGGAGAGATCGTTTCTTGGTGGAGGGGAAGAGGAGGAAGGAGAGTATGGCGGTGAAGAGGACGAGGATGAGGAGTGTGAGGGACAGGGCTTCCATGTGTAGTCTTGGAATTGTTGCAGGTAAGCTTCTGGTAGGTTTTAAGGGGAAGCCTGACGTGCCGGCGGTGGAATCGGTGGCAGTAGAAAACTTCGCTGATAAGGCTTAATTGAGCGGATGAGATGGTGGCATTTTTTTCTCGACCAAATAAAAAAAAAAAAGGCAGAAATAACTTTAGGGCAAATTTGGTTCCAGAGTACGACAACATACAAAACAGAACATAAAATATAAAAACAAAAAATAAGAAAATACTCTAGATATAATATATCTGTATTGTATAAATTAAAGTTTGAGAGATAGATTTTAAGAATTTGACTAAATAAATAAGTCTACAATATATATTTTTTAAATTTAATAGGAAAATTAAGTATATGTAGTAATAAAGATATTATTAGGGATGGGCATAATTTCTTTGGCTGAGTAAATGACATTTTATTTGAATTAAAACTTAACTTTGTGGAATCATCAAATGTTCCCACTTTAAATCCCCTCTTCAGATTTGTAGGAGAACGAAAAGAAACTATCGAATAATCATCTTGTCGATTATCTTGAGAAAAGGAGGTCAATAATATATGATGATGGCGGTCTCTGTCATATTTGACACACCATCTTCGTACAACGTCATCTTCAACAAATATCTTGGTTATTTATATCTACTATGCTAAATATTTTATCCAATCTCATATTAATCTTCTTCTGCCTCCGTCGAGGTTATTATATCACAATGAATGAGAAATAATCATAAAAATGATAAAATTAATCAATAATAAAAGGAGAAAATTGAACGTTGACTGCAAAAATAAACATTAACTCAAGATGTTGTGCAAAAAAATAAGTAAAAAATTTATAAATCCAAATTAAATAGTTTTAACTACAAAACATATTCATTGGAATAGTAAAAACTTGAAATTTAATAATTTAAAACACAAACTAAGTGAATTTATAAGGAATGAACCATGAATTCATTTGCTAAAAATTCTCATGCTTACTCTTATATCATATTTTCACAAACTTCTCCTTTCTTCTTTACCCTTACAAGCACACTCTCACTTTTGTACATTTAATAACACACTCCAAACTCACTAAGTGTCCTCCCTACACTCACAATACATTTTTATACTAATTTTTATTGTCCCTACTACTCAACTGCTCGAAAGCTGTCCACTAACTCCTAGCGACTTACATCAAAATTAACTTGTAATTATCATGTCGAGATATTGTGTTGTTGTGATGCAAAATAGTGTTTCAACAATGATGTTGTGGCATTGCGGTGCTTCAACCTAACGCTGCTACCTTAACATAGCACTATTGTGGTGCACTCTCTATTTTTATTACATTTTTCCTCATGAAATAACACTACAATATTCACTCTCTTTTGCGAAAACATTGTTATTGTGCTATAGTCAAGAAACATGGTGTTATAGTGTCGGTCAAAATTTTGGGTCGGTTGCNCTTTAAAGTGCAATATCATTAAAAACAGTATAAAATATGTATGAAAATCTTAACATATTTTCCTTTGGTCAATAGTATAAATGATCCCATGAAATCTAATCCCCAAACATTAAATATTTCAACTTCTAGCATATAATTGAGGGGCATCTCATTTCTTCTAGAAATATTTCTTACTCGCTGACATCTATCACAAGTTTTAATATAAGCATTAACATCTCTAAAAATAGTAGACTAATAGAATCCAGATTGTAAAATTTTAATATGTTATTTTATAAACACCAAAATGTCCCCCAAAATCAGAAATATGACATTTTTGGATAATTTCATAAGTCTATTCTAAAGGTACACATCTTCGAATAATAAGATCATTTTCTTGTTTATATAAAAACGGGTCATCCCAAAAATAAGTCTTAGCTTCAGAAATAAATTTTCTCTTCGGTTGACATGTCATTCCATAAGGTATAATATTACTAACAAGAAAGTTCACAATGTAGAGTGGTTTTTCTAACTCATGTCTGGATAAATGATCAGCAATTTGATTTTCAGTCCCTTACCTATCTACTATTTCAAAGTTAAATTCATGCAAAAGAAGAATCCATCTTATAACTCCAGGTTTGATATCTTTCTTTTTCATTAAATACTTAATAGCAGAATGATCTATATGTACTACGCAATGAGTTCCAATTAAATATGATCTAAATTTATCAAAGGCATATGTTATTGCTAATAACTCTTTTTTCAGTTGTTGTATAATTAATTTGGGTTTCATTAAGAGTTTTACTAGCATAGTAAATTATTTTGAAAATTTTATCATATATTTGTCCTAAAACAGTTCCAATAGCATAATCACTAACATCACACATTAATTCAAAAGATTTTCCCCAATCTCGTGAAACTATAATTGGTGTAGTGACTAATTTTTCTTTTAATAACTCAAAAGCTTTTAGGCACTCTTCATCAAAATTGAAAATTGCATCTTTCTCCAATAAATGGCATAAAGGCTTAGCAATTTTTGAAAAGTCTTTAATATATCGCCTGTAGGATCCAATATGTCTTAGAAAAACTCCTAATTTCCCTTAAATTTATTGGATAAGGTAAATTAGTGATCACTTGAATTTTATCAGGATCTACTTTCATATCTTTTTTTTTGATATTTTATGTTCTAATACAATTCCTCCTGCTACCATAAATTGATATTTTTTTTAATTAATGACTAAATTTGTTTCTTCACGGCGCTTAAGAACTTTTGATAAATATTATAAACATGAGTCAAATGAGGTTCTAAACACTGAAAAATCATTTATAAATACTTCAATTCCTTTTTTAATTAAATCACAAAAAAATTGTTATCATACATCTTTGAGATGTAGCAGGGGCACTACATAAACCAAAAGACATTCTTTTAAAAGCAACTGTACCATAAAGACTAGTAAAAGTTGTTTTCTCTTCATCCTCGAGAATTATTTGAATTTGGTGATAACTAGTATATCCATCCAGAAAATAAAAGTATTTATGCCCAACTAGTCTATCCATCATTTGATCTAGAAATGGTAGTGGAAAATGATCTTTCCTAGTAGCAATATTTAATTTTTTATAGTCAATGCATATTCGCCACTCTGTGACTTGTCTAGTATGTATTAACTCATTATATTCATTCATAGTCACAGTGTTCTATAATATGGTTGTCAGGACGACCCCTAGTCTGCACTGCAACCGTCTCATGGGGTGAGCCCGCAAGGAAACCAAAAGAAGGTGAGTTCTCACGATCATCGACTCCTGGATTATGCACAACTCTCTTCCTACACACCCCTTTCGCTCATACCTCACTTGCCTGTTTATGCTTCATGTCTAACTTACGGTCTTACGCCCGCATATCACACATAGCTTTAAGGAGGATACTTTTATCGAAAGACGACACTCCTTTGTCAAACATCACAAAAAACACAAAAGAAATTGACACGATACAAAGGAGCAAGAAGAAACGGATCTGATGCAAACTTTTCTTACACCAAAGCCTATTTATAATGGCTTGGGCACGAAAATCCAGAGAAGTCCATGCCTGTATAATAATATCATTTAATTATTTCATACATGTTAAAAATAGTTTCTTATCCTCGTGTATTGTAAAGCTTTCAAGAAGCTAGACAACTAGGGAACTGAATATGTACATATAAAAATATGTCAGCACAAGTCTCAAGGTAGATGGTCATGAAGATGCGAACAATGGAACAGTTCCTTTGACGATCGTTTTACGGCTGAATATGGCAAGAGAAGCTTCTTGGTCGGATAATCGGTCGAAAGCGCCAAGAGAAGCTCCGGCGAGATGGTAAAGAACCTTTAGGACAATCTACAAGGAGCACTTTTTCAAACTAGATATCAATAAAGTCAAGGATTGTAATTACCTTTCTCTGAAAAGTTAATGATGAGTGAACTAATATATAATTTTGGAATGTTAGGCCCTATGATTATAAATAGGGTTTCATGTCATAAATAAATGACACTTTCTTTTATTGTTTGCGTGTTCCCTCCCTCCCACCCTCCCCCCCTCCC
>JXCR01146855.1:10153-25105 GCA_002079205.1 Phalaenopsis hybrid cultivar | reverse complement strand
ATATATATATATATATATATATATATATATATATATTATTTTGGGTGTTCAGTAAAACATCATAGATGTGGAGCGTGCGGGTGATGTATCGCAATTCCCAAGTTTTAAGTTCTTTTTTTCCACGAATTAAAATTATAAAGCTTATTATGATATATTTATTTCTATTTGGTTGGTTTTAATTTTGTTTGATTTGATTATAGTTTTAGATTTGAATTAGTGTTGGCTCAAATTTTATTTTAAATGGAGTCTAATCCTGGCTGATTGGCTGATCCAAATTCTGTTCAGTCATTTAATGACAATAGAGAAAGGGTAGAGACATGATATAAACCAAGAGAAATATACTTCAGTATCTCTTTCATTTTTTTCTCTAATATTTTGATTTGTCCATTGTAGGTCGCTTTGAAAATAATTTAATTTTTATGTATATAATTTTGATTTTGAAAAATAGTATTTTGATTTTAAAAAAAATTAACCCGAATAGATCTCATATATTTGATAGTTTAAGCAATGGAGCACGTACCATAAGTAACACACCATCTCGAGAAACACGCATACTACTTGGTGGTGAGCTCGATTACGTAAACTAAAGAATTTATGACATATGTTTGGTCTGTGAATATTTTGTGTGACCGACAATTCTCCTACATAATATAAATATTAGATATGATTTATTTTATCTAGGTTTTTAATTTCTTATAAGGGCAAGTCCCGATAGTTAATTATATCTTAAATAACTAAAATCATTTAAGAAAACTCTAGATAATGATCCGGGATTTCTTTTTCAAGAATTCAACATTTAGTGTTCACGATTGTTTAGAAAAAAATCAAGTGAGGATGACTCAAATAGGAACAGTTATTTTGGAGAGCAAATATGTGAAAAGTTGGTGTCGAAGATAATGAAGAAACCCCAGTGACTTCTCAAATTATCATATGGTTTGACTTTACATTTTAGAAACGCAGTTATTTAATGTTTACTTCTGCCATTTATTTAGGATTTAGGTTATACTTGTGCAACATTGATCGTGCAAGTAGTCTATAAAGATAGAAGGATTTAAGTCATACCAAACAAACAACATTGGAATCCTAAAAGAGTTGGGATATATTCTGCACAATATGGTTGTGCAAAAGCCTAAATATAGTGTGATGACTTACGCCGTACTAGACGAACAATCTCGAAGTCCTAAGGATTTATATTATTTAAATCTAAGAAATTTTTTGTTGAAGTAGATTCACTCCATTGATGAGTGTTGATTGTCATATGAAGCCATTCTCCATCTACTTGTGGCCTATTTTGAACTCCTTGCGGTGATGGTTGCAGAATTTAGGGTTCGTATGTGAGCATATAATTATTATTGAGTCCTAGTGTCTGGTGTAGTGTTCCTCCTAAACATGTCCTACTGTTGTTTACCTTAGAGTTCTTTTACAAGTATTGTAAATAACTGAATAACAAAATATGTACAGTAAAGCACAATAAGAAAGAAAGTGCAATGAAAAGGAAAGTGGCAGTATGTACCTGCCGCCTGCGATGTCGCTGATGAAAGGGGTTTTAACTACAAGTAGAGCGCGCAAATATTATAAAAGATTAAAAAAGCACAAAAGACATGTATATATGTGTATATAATATTAAGTGACACATATATGGAAGATCAGAAATGACTATAAGAATTTGTTAAGAGTAGGCTCAGACTCATAATTCTTTGGGGAACTCCGTAGGCAACCATAAGCAATATGTGTGCTTTGTCCCTTCCAACCTTGGGTGGAAACTACCAACCAAACAATCGGATGAGGGCAACTCCTATCCCAGTCAAAGTGATTATCAAGTGGACTTGTATAGGATAACATCCAAAATTCTTAACTTGTCAGGCATATATAGTGAAATTTTTACTCAATAGTCAAAGATAATGGTGTCATGAGAAAAAGATTTTTATTATTATGTTATATATATGTACTTTGTAAATCAAACAATCCATAAAATTAATCACTCGGATTAGGCTAGAGCTACAAGCAACGTCAGAAATCAAGCGACAACTTCTTACCAAGTGTTGGTGAACAGTAACATCGATCCTGCACCCTACCAGAAGGTCCTCACGCCAGAAGAAATTATTTTATTATCCCACTTTTAGCACCAAAAGCGTTTCGTATCATTGCCTTTAACCCCTAATCCGTCCAACTCATAACCCAGCTTGATGATCCACATACTGCCATAGTTCAAATATGCCCAGTTGCCCACATGGGTTTGAATACTATCGCCAAAACTCATACCCTTTAGCATTGGGTTTTACTGTAGATTTAATAGTAGGTTATTCATCATTAATGAGTCTTAAGTTGAAGGGCCTCAAATCATATATTGGCGAGTCCTTAGATTTTATGGAAGATTTTCTTCAACAAATTATAATAAGCCCATATGTCATTTAAAACATCTAAAATCTTGCAAAGGTGTTCAGGGAATGACCTTAAAAAACATCAAAATCCCTTGGACCATTTCAAATTCATTGGGTATTACTATGTTGTTGAGTTAATCCTTCCAATTATATTATGAGCATTTTAGGCTGCAATTATGCTCAATGTAATCTTGATATCTTAGTTAAACCATGAGTAAGACAAATGATTATTTACTTAATGTCATGTTAAAAGTTGTATAAGCAAGCACCCCTATGGGTATATTTGACCATTAGAGAATTTTACACTCTTGTCCTTCAATTAAGTTTGAGCTTGCAGCGTTTTCAGATGTGTTGCTCTTAGTTATTTATTTTTCTTAACTATTCCTCCAATGGTAGTAGATTAAACCTAAGTCACTACGAAGCTCTTAGGGCTTAAGGGAAAATTTATAATTTTTGAAAAAGACTTATAAAATATGTTTAATCTTCATTGAAAGATTTTTTTTTTTTTACCATTGGTCAGGGATTCAAATCAATGAATTATGAACTTCCTAACTCATATCCCTCACCCTTGGATCATCCAAATTTTCATTTTCTTTCTATAGTTAAAAATTTAAATAATTACAATTTTACCCTTTGTAGAAAAGGCCGTGAACGAGTTACTACCCTTACTTGTCTTCACAATTTAATCATCTCAGTGGACTAATGATCATAATTCTTACCCATTTTCTTTCCGGTTTATTCTGAAAATTAATTAAAAAATAAAATTCCAAAATTATCATTATACTCATAGGGTTTATGCCATATAACTCTTATATTTGAATTCAAATGGTCATGAAACTTTGTTGACCTCTAATCAGGAACTAATTAGAACATCAGAGGAGGAATCATATTTTTGTGATTTTTATTAAGTTTTTTTATAGTTCTTTTTAATCCAAATTTATGAATTTTCAATATTAATTAATTTAATTATCCAGAATATGTTCTCTATCCTTAGGAAAACTTTATGTTGTTGCTACAAGTCAAAGGACCACTTGGAGCAATTTTCATGATCTTTTGAATTTTCTTTTAATTTTATGATTTTTAACTTATTTTGATAAATAAATAAATATAAAATACATTTTTTTATTTTAAAAATCTACTTTTATGTTTCATTAATCTTTCTAATTTTGGTGAACTCAGAGAAATCGATGTTATATATTTTTTGTTTTTATTTTTTTATTTATAATTATTTTTGTCAATAATTTATAAAATTATAAGAAAATACATTCAAGTACTCGAAATACCTTTTTAGATCCTTACAAATTTATAAAAGCACATTAAAGTTGCTTCTTTTAATCAGGGATAATTTTGTGACATCTGGAGATATATTTATTTATTTATCGTAATTTTTTAATTATTTTTAATCATTTTTAATGAAAAAATACCTTAAAAATACAATTTTTATTCTAATTTCAATTTCATTTTTCCTAAGTTCCCCTGACTTTAGTGAGTTCACCATAATTGATTTTTGTATTTTTTATGATTTTTATTTTATTATTTATAATTTATTTAATGGATAATTAGTAAAATAATGAGAAAATACATTTAGATGTTTAAAATACATTTTTTATTTTTGAAAATTTTATGGGAACATTTTAGGTTTTTTCCTTTAATCAGGGAGATTTTTGTGATATTTTGATATGTATTTATATTTTTATAATTTTTAAATGATTTTAAAATAGAAAAATATTAGAAAAATATGCTTTTAATTTTAAATCCCATTTTTATTTTCTTAGATCCCTTTGACTTTGTGAACTTATTAAACTTAATATCATATTTTTCTGATGTTTGTTTTATTTTTTTATAATTTTTTAATTAAAACGGAGATGGTTTATCTGAATAATTAATGCACTTAGAGTTAGGGGTGTTATATGATCTTGAAAAAATCAGATAGCATTCCTAATAATATGGTTAACAAACCTTAAAAATTTCAACCATTACGATAAATATTTAATTAATTATGGATTAAACAAGTTTTAAAGAAATAAATAATTAAAAATGAGAAAGTATATATATTTTTATAAATTTTAGCTTTAATAGATTCTCGTCTGTTCAGTGAGCACATTAGTATTTTGTTTTATTTTTCTGATTTTTTTACCCCAAGATATGATTTTTTAAAAGTTATATTTAATTTTTTGGATTTAATTAAATCAAAATACCCCTATTTATCAGCTTAACCACACACACTGACTGGATGATCGGGCTCGTCGAAGTCCCACATGGCACGCTCCCAGTCGTTGTGCTCCCCATGTCTGTCGCCTCGTTAGCCCACAGTTCACGTTCCATCCTTCTATTTGACTTGTTTCCGTTCATTTTTCTCTTTTTTATTTTAAAAGGAGTCGTCAACTTGTCGATCATCGTATACTTCCCTTATTCAAATAAATCTCCCTCATGAATCATATCAATGATTTGAAGAAGATAGGAACCAAATAAGAAGGGACATACGACAAAGAGACAAACAAGAGAAAAAGTAAAATGTGGAGAGCCTACGTGCGATAAACCTCGCAAGGATAATTTAAGAATGTCGGCCCAAACAATATCTGGTTATACATACACCTGTTGACTNATCAAATCAATTTCAAAACAAGTTTCATCCTTCATGAAAGTTGTTCATAATGATGTTTTACACCAAATAAAAAAAGTAATTTGAGCTTAGCTCAAAGCTAGCTCAAGCTTGACCCATGTTTAGCTTAATATGCCTAATTTGGATCAAAAACCAAACCCATCAAAACCTATCCAAATTGACCACCAAATAAACTTCAAAATAACTTTCATCCTTCATGAGAATTGATCATCATGATGTTTTACACTAGCCACAATAATCAGATTGGATNGTGCATCTTATGTATCAAATAAGAAGAAATGCTTCATCAAAGAACTGACAAGAACGAGCAAAGATTGATTTTAAAAAAAAAAGCAACCATTAATCAAAAGCAGTATATTAACTTTATGTTTCATGTACTTCCCAAAATAATACCATCCGGGCCAATTTCACCCAGGCCAAATCTCCCATGAACTAAGTTTTTATCTCATCCAATAAACAACCAGAGCTTCTATAAAACATATAATTTCAGATGAGAACTCGAAACTTGCTCCCAGAACAACAAAAACAATTCTATCACAGTTTATCCGTGGTATGTTAAATTTTTATCTATCACCGTGAGGTCTGGGAATCCAATCTCATATATTACCTTTCNGTGCATCTTATGTATCAAATAAGAAGAAATGCTTCATCAAAGAACTGACAAGAACGAGCAAAGATTGATTTTTTTTAAAAAAAAGCAACCATTAATCAAAAGCAGTATATTAACTTTATGTTTCATGTACTTCCCAAAATAATACCATCCAGGCCAATTTCACCCAGGCCAAATCTCTCATGAACTAAGTTTTTATCTCATCCAATAAACAACCAGAGCTTCTATAAAATGTATAATTTCAGATGAGAACTCGAAACTTGCTCCCAGAACAACAAAAACAACTCTATCACAGTTATCCGTGATATGTTAAATTTTTATCTATCACCGTGAGGTTTGGGAATCCAATCTCATATATTACCTTTTTCTGCTCACATTTCCGGAAAAAATAAATAATTAATAATAAATAAATAAACACAAACAATTCTTACTGTCAGCTTTCCATCACCAAGCATGTACCCAATGCCTTGGGAAGCCAGAAAGTTCCCTTGAACTCGGGGATTATAATAATGAGATAAGAACAGAAAACCTATCTGAAGCAATCTATTTAACCATGGCTGAAATCATACCATCAAGACATAGCATTGGAACCAATACTCTGAAAACCCGNCTGAAGCAATCTATTGAACCATGGCTGAAATCATACCATCAAGACATAGCATTGGAACCAATACTCTGAAAATCCAAAGCAATCTCCAGCTTTGCATCAACCAGCTGATAAGCATGCAACAAAGAACCTAGCGAAAAGAAAATTATCAATAATACAGACACTTAATCAACACTATTCTTATTAATAGATATACACAAACAAAGACCATACAAAATGATTTCCCGATAAGAGTTTTTGCTTGAGAACCCAACTTACAGACCATACAAAATAAGCAATATGATCAGCTGCATTACGATTTGTATCTAAATTCAAGTTTGTTCCTTTTAAAGGAACAAGCTTTCCACGGCCTATAATTGAACAGGCTTTCCACGGCCTAAATTCAAGTTTGTTCCTTCTAAAGGAACAAACTTTCCACGGCCTAACATTGAACGGGCGACAAATCAGTGCGACCAGATGTATATCACAAGTAGCATGCAAGGACCAAAATCAATCCCCNATATATATATATATATATATATATAGATATATATATATATATATATAGATATATATATATATATATATATTTGAAAAGGTTCAAGGGCAAATATATTAATACGAAAAAGATACAGAAAGATTGTATGAAAAGACCTAAAAGAAAGCTCAACTCATACGATACAACCAATATGTTCCAGGTAAATTATTTCTCTAAGCAGTGAAACTCGTTTCCAAAATCTTAAAATTCTCCCTCCCCTTCGGCACATCCCGATAATAATCACAATGTTACATGCCAAATTTATATGTTATGTTAATTTAATGATATTATGATGATATTGTGGTAAACTCAAATTGATGAAATGCTTACGGGCAATGGACAGAGAAATNATGTTCCAGGTAAATTATTTCTCTAAGCAGTGAAACTCGTTTCCAAAATCTTAAAATTCTCCCTCCCCTTCGACACATCCCGATAATAATCACAATGTTACATGCAAAATTTATATGTTATGTTAATTTAATGATATTACGATGATATTGTGGTAAACTCAAATTGATGAAATGCTTACGGTCAATGGACAAAGAAATTTAGGTGCTGAGGACATGTGGCGTTGATGTGCCGGGAACAAGTAGAAAATTTTGAACTCAATTCTCCAACAAACATAAGTCTTACAAAACATTGATCACAGACATCACAACGGTTGATCCAATAATAAATATAATTCCAAATCAAAGCAATAAACAAATCACATCAATTTAACAAGTAAATTCTAACATGATAACTTCCAATTTCACGTAAATTTACCTCAGACTTTAGTTAACCTTTTACGTCTGAACAAAGGAGTGAAGCAACCTGAAATCTCAACAACATAGTGATAATAATAATAAATTCGAAACCAACAGGTTATCATGAAAAAGAAATAAGAAATCTATACAAAATAGCCCAGAACCTAAAAAGTCCTTCCCAAAACCTCAATTCTAGCTAGATAACTATCATACTTTTTGCAAACAATGATCTCGTGCATCTTATGTATCAAATAAGAAGAAATGCTTCATCAAAGAACTGACAAGAACGAGCAAAGATTGATTTTAAAAAAAAAAGCAACCATTAATCAAAAGCAGTATATTAACTTTATGTTTCATGTACTTCCCAAAATAATACCATCCGGGCCAATTTCACCCAGGCCAAATCTCCCATGAACTAAGTTTTTATCTCATCCAATAAACAACCAGAGCTTCTATAAAACATATAATTTCAGATGAGAACTCGAAACTTGCTCCCAGAACAACAAAAACAATTCTATCACAGTTTATCCGTGGTATGTTAAATTTTTATCTATCACCGTGAGGTCTGGGAATCCAATCTCATATATTACCTTTCTCTGCTCACATTTCCGGAAAAAATAAATAATTAATAATAAATAAATAAACACAAACAATTCTTACTGTCAGCTTTCCATCACCAAGCATGTACCCAATGCCTTGGGAAGCCAGAAAGTTCCCTTGAACACGGGGATTATAATAATGAGATAAGAACAGAAAACCTATCTGAAGCAATCTATTTAACCATGGCTGAAATCATACCATCAAGACATAGCATTGGAACCAATACTCTGAAAACCCGAAGCAATCTCCAGCTTTGCATCAACCAGCTGATAAGCCTGCAACATAGAACCTAGCGAAAAGAAAATTATCAACAATACAGACACTTCATCACCACTATTCTTATTAATAGATATACACAAACAAAGACCATACAGAATGATTTCCCGATAAGAGTTTATGCTTGAGAACCCAACTTACAGACCATACAAAATAAGCAATATGACCAGCTGCATTACGATTTGTATCTAAATTCAAGTTTGTTCCTTTTAAAGGAACAAGCTTTCCACGGCCTATAATTGAACAGGCTTTCCACGGCCTAAATTCAAGTTTGTTCCTTCTAAAGGAACAAACTTTCCACGGCCTAACATTGAACAGGCGACAGATCAGTGCTACCAGGTGTATATCACCAGTAGCATGCAAGGACCAATATCAATCTCCTAGNTGAATGGATTTCCAAAAGGAGAAGAAGCATGATGCCCATCATGAGTCCGACTCATTTTGAATGTGATGCTGACAAAAAAAACTCAACAGTTACCACAAACATATCGGTGTTAAAAAAAATTACACAAACTGAGCACATAAGGTGAGAATGCAAACAGGAAAGTGATCTTTAGAGGAATTGTAAATCCACAAATAATAACCAAGCCATCGAGTCATGCATCTTTAAGCATGAGATCGGCCATAAATATAAGACTGGATGCGTCAAGCCGCAACAATAGCAAGGGTCTTACTTAGAAAGAAATTAATAAAAAAGATTGCAATAACTTATCAAATAATCATTACTCTTGTCCCAAGTAACTGGGTCACGAACTAAAATCACCATACTCCAAGCATTTAGTTTTAATGTGACTCGTTTTATCAATGTCAACTTTCATACTATAGAGCTTAAGCCATGGTTGGCCCTATGCTTTCCATATTAATTATCTTTTCTATTTCAACATCTTAAATCATCATTCCAACATTAGTTGAAAGTGTTTGTTCATAAATCATGCTTTCATGGTTTCCTGCGCTATGTTCCATAATCTTATCACTACTCCATTTACTCTTATAAACTCCTATAAATTTTCATAGAATTACAAGATAGCTTCGAGAAAACTATAAAATCTCCATACTACGCATCATTCTTAAATTTTCTAATGAAAAGAAATGCACACTAATTAAAATAATTCCCTCAACAGAAAAAAGTTCCGTATTAAACCTCCATAACTCCACAACATATGTAGAGCCAAGGCCAAAAAGTTAATAACCATATCATCTAAACATATGAAATATTGGAAAAAATGATCACATAAAGCAATTTATCATAAAGAGTTAAATTTACTACTTTTGAATCATTTACAGCTTTCATTATCCATATTAACCATTTATCAAGAGCTCACATATTCCAACCATTGCAAAAAGACAAGACAAACAAACCAAATATGCCTAGAAGATAAAATAGGAAGTTCATGCTAAAAACTTAAGATACAATATCTGAACCCTTCCAAACCGATAACAAAAGAGTGAAAAGTTTAAGGATCTTGTAACGAACATTAAACAAGAAACTCAAGTCGTAGAATAGATGTTAAGGGTGTATTTAATTGAACATTCACTTTGCATAATATGCATCACAAAATCGCTGAAAAATAAACTAAAGCATCGAGCAGAGCCACAAGTTTCAAAAAAACATGGTCCAGCAAGAAGATTTTGTAAATTTTCATTGATGATTGATTTTAAGAATTTGGAGACCCGACAAAATTGAGTGATGAATGAAGAGCAAATGAGAGGCAAAAAAAAAAAAAAGAAAATTTTTATAATTTAAGTCTATTTGTAAGTTCCAGTAATATCGATTAATAATTAGTGAGCGAAATCCTGCAGGATCCATAGATCTTGACTAACTATTAAAAAAAGCAAAAGGAAATTTAATCTAGATCTGAAACCAGAAAAGTCAACTATTTCTCAACAGCCGATTCATCAAAAAAACAATTTACATATAATATTAGTTTTAAAACATCAAAAAGCATCATCGAAAATCAAACTTGCATCATCAGGAATAGACAGGTTCAAACCCAAAATACCCCACGATCGTTCAAAACAGAAAACAAGACTTCAGGAAAAGTATACTGTGCTATCAAAAAATTAGAAGAAAATCAGAAATATAAAGATTGTTAGTCCGTGAAAAGATAAACCATAAAGCTGAGTGCAAAGTCAGCAGAAATCGACCGTCAATTACAGAAAATATACTTGAGCAAGTACAACAAAAAGACTAGAGTTTCTCCTTGCTCACCGGATCTAATTTTCCAAACTAATCTGATCGATTTTAGGATAAACTACTTCCCGAGACGAAAGATCAATGAAGTAGAAAGGGAATGAGAGAGGGAGCGAGAAGAGAAAGAGGAGGACAATTTCGTACCTGGAACAAGTCGTCTTCTTTTCTTTTAAGTCGTCTCGCCGCCCACGACGTTTAAGAGCCGTTTCCACTTTAGACGCCGCCCACCGGAAAAAAAAAAGGAATCTCTGAATACCTACGTTCTATAATCAGGAAATCAGTGACGAACATGAAAGTTCATCATTCAGCTATCCAGAACTGCCACGTATTCAATCAGATTTTCTTTTTCACAAAGCAATCAAACCTAATTTATGTAGAGGTTCTAATTTGTTCCACAAAATATAAATTTTATCTTTAATAAATCCATGGTATTTGATTTGGGACACTAAAATTTAATAGGAGAAATTTTTATCATAAAAATTTTCAATAACTTGTAATTAATAAAATTTTAAAATATTAGGCATAAAATTATTGTAAGAGCAATCTACATATATTTTTCTTGTTATGATGAGAGATAATGATTGAATGCCGGTCAGTATATATTGTGAAATGATTATATTTATCCAAACGATTCAAAATTCGTTCTTAATTTATAAAGAATTATGCAAAGTTATTATTGAATCTAGATTTATCCTTGAATCACAAGAAGAGGAGAAAAGGAAAAACAAGGGGACATAGCTGAGACAATTTGAAAGTTGTATTACTCAAGCTTCCCCAAGAAAGAGGGTTCAAAATCCTTACTTACATTTAATACCTTACATCATCATTAGATATTTATATGTATAAGTGTCTAATTTGGTCATATTCCTACTAAACAATCAAGATCTTTGGGGTTTTTTATTCTTATTAATTGTTTTGATAAGGTGATAGACCTCTCGAACTAAGTCCCTTATAATCAGTCTTTAGTGGTTGGTCTCTTAGGTTGGCATCTAGTTGTGGTCGGCCTAGACTGGTACTCTTCTTATGGTGTGCCCATAGTGGTCGTCTCATCGTGGTCGGCCCCTGATGGCAATCTCGCTGGTGTCTGTCTCTAGTAGTCGTCTGGTCCTAATCTTCCTCTGGTGTCATTTAGTTTTAGTGAGCCTTTGTTGGTCGTTTGGTCATGATTGACCCCCGGTAGCTATTTGGTCGTGGTTGTCCCCTGGTGGTCATCTAGTCATGGTTAGCCTCTAATGGTCATCTGGTCATTTTCATCCCCTAGCATGAGTGTCATGTTGATCCATTATCAACCTTCTGATGTCTCGAGTCAATCCCAATGTTCATTCTGGGATGCATCTACCTAGCTAGCTCTTTGCTGACAATCGAAACAAGGATCACTTGGTCCTTATTAGCTCAAGTTCATGCAATTTAGTTGTACATNCTTTTTCACAAAGCAATCAAACCTAATTTATGTAGAGGTTCTAATTTGTTCCACAAAATATAAATTTTATCTATAATAAATCCATGGTATTTGATTTGGGACACTAAAATTAAATTTAATAACATGTAAAATTTTAATTAATAAAATTTTAAAATATTAGGCATAAAATTATTGTAAGAGCAATCTACTTCATATATTTTTCTTGTTCTGATGAGAGATAATGATTGAATGCCGATCAATATATATTGTGAAATGATTATATTTATCCAAACGATTCAAAATTCATTCTTAATTTATAAAGAATTATGCGAAGTTATTATTGAATCTAGATTTATCCTTGAATCACAAGAAGAGGAGAAAAGGAAAAACAAGGGGACATTTCAGCTAAAACCAACACAAGCTGGGCTGAGACAATTTGAAAGTTGTATTCTGATCATATTCCTACTAAACAATCGAGATGGGTTTTTTATTCTTATTAATTGTTTTGATAAGGTGATAGACCTCTCGAACTAACTCCCTTATAATCAGTCTTTAGTGGTTGGTCTCTTATGTTGGCTTCTAGTTGTGGTCAGCCTAGAATGGTAGTCTTCTTATGGTGTGCCCATAGTGGTCGCCTCATCGTGGTCGGCCACTGATGATAATCTTGTTGGTGTCCGTCTCTACTAGTCGTCTGGTCCTAATCGTCCTCTGGTGTCATTTAGTTTTAGTGAGCCTCTAATGGTCGTTTGGTCATGATTGACCACCGGTAGTTGTTTGGTCGTGGTCGTCCCCTGGTGGTCATCTAGTCATGGTTAGCCTCTAATGGTCATCTGGCCATTGTCAGCCCCTAGCATGAGTGTCATGTTGATCCATTATCAACCTTCTGATGTCTCGAGTCAATCCCAATGTTCATTCTGGGACACATCTACCTAGCTAGCTCTTTGCTGACAATCGAAACAAGGATCACTTGTTCCTTACTAGCTCAAGTTCATGCAATTTAGTTGTACACATTTAATTCTTGGATTATCTTGTCTCTTAAGAAACTATACTGTGATAAGAACAAGGAAATAAGTGAGGTAGTGACTTTAATAAATGGCCTTGATTTTTAATAAATGCTCATAATATGAATACTCTCTTGAATTTTGGAATTTTTAATTTATATAAATAGAATGTAGATCAATGAGTCACTACTCAAACACATTTGCTTCACTTTCTCTAATTTTTTGAACACAATCTTCCTCCCTATTTGGACGGGTTTATCATGGTGAAGCTCACTTGGTTGCAAACAGAAGTTCAAGAAAAAAATTTTGATTTGTAGCATGTTTGATAGGAAGAAACTCTGAATGGATAAGACACAACGAGAGCTCATGGGAAACGAATGAGGCTTGATCTGTCCACAAGTTTAAATAAGCTTTATTCTTTGTCTTTTCACATCTAGAATTATACTCATTTGTCCTTTTTTTCTTTAGCAGCAATGTCTATTTTTTCAACAGATCTTTGCTCGGTAAAATAGAACATCTTCTCATTTGGGCAATCAATCACAAGGTGCTCAAAGTCATGTCACTTGAAGCACTTCCAAATTAGGAAGAGTTTTGAGGCGTTAATGGGCTCCACCTTTTATCTACTCTAGGTTTGTTTCTCATAAGGTTGGGTCTGTTTGGTTGCTCTATTAGGTGTATTCTTACCATTTGATTTGATGTTTGAACCCTATTTTAAAGGTGTAGACCCGATAATTGTTGTATTGTCTCTCCACCTTCAGGACTAGGATCTATACATAAAGTAATGACCAAAATGGCAACAACTACACCACATTACTAATAGATACTATCAATTTTCTAAGATGCATCGATATTGTAAGCTCTTCTAGTTCCAACAAATAGTTAGTGCATGAGTTGATCAAATTTAATTGTGTGCTAACATAAGAGCTTCAAAATTCCCCCCTGTAGTACCATTCTTTTTGAATTTAATGTTTGCAAATTTAACTATCTTGTCTTGAAGAATGTCTTTACGCTCAAAATTTTATTTTATTATTTGAAGTCTCTTAATAAATTTATTTGGCTCCACACAACTCTCAAAATCCAGTAAATCCACATTTACTCCAAAATCCTAACTTCTCTAATATTTCCTACCAAATTAATGCAACATTGACTCTATCACTTAAAACTTCCTGATATAAGGGATCTAATTGCTCCTCTTGATATGACAAGTCACCATTATGATTATGGTTGATATCACCAAATTATCTCCTCTCAAAGGCAACAAACCTCTATTGAAGTTAGTAGATTTTTTGTTGCATATCCTCCCTAATAAATTTCTAGACACCTCGCTGCATTTCTTCTTAGTGGCATGACATCTTTCTCACCCAATCAAATTTTCAACAGATGTAAGATTGCAAATTAAGGTTGATTGGGAGTAGGNTCACCAAATTATCTCCTCTCAAAGGCAACAAACCTCTATTGAAGTTAGTAGATTTTTTGTTGCATATCCTCCGTAATAAATTTCTAGACACCTCGCTGCATTGCTTCTTGGTGGCATGACATCTTTCTCCCCCAATCAAATTTTCAACAGATGTAAGATTGCAAATTAAGGTTGATTGGGAGTAGANAACCTTTGGCAAAGAAAGTGTTCCCAGCATTCCCTGTAAGATGGATGGAGCATTTTCAAGTTTTGAACTCCTCGAATCAAGCTTCTGTATCCAATCATGAAGAGCTTCACCAGCTCGTTGTAGCTGCTCCAGANTTTTGAACTCCTCGAATCAAGCTTCTGTATCCAATCATGAAGAGCTTCACCAGCTCGTTGTAGCTGCTCCAGAGAAGGATGAGAACTGCAGGAGTTAAGAATCTGTAAAGCATATCGAAGAAGGACCTGATGTTGCTCTAATCTGGAAACCTCAGAAATCAATGCAATACAAACATCAAGTAAATTCAAACTATCATTCAAATATAACTCAATCCACTTCTCATCCCAGACTGAGGCAGGGAACTCCAGATCAGTTATCAGCG
>JXCR01146854.1:173567-204631 GCA_002079205.1 Phalaenopsis hybrid cultivar | reverse complement strand
TAAAATTGGCAGGAAGAAACACCTAAATATTTCTCCTCAAAACTGAAGCCAAACATTAGGATGGCTTGGGAAGTCACTGAGGCTTTCTTCTGGATCCATGACATCCCCTAGTTTCTCTTCCTTTGGATTCTACAGTAAAATGTTCCAAATTTGAACCAATCCCTTTTCACACCTCTACATCCAATTTCGTAGAATATCCCTACCCATTGAAATTCCTTGAAGATAAATTTTCTTATTTTATCGAGAGTCTTCTTAAGTGACTTTGGTCATTTAGGATGTAATTAACTATAGGGGCTTCCCCTTATAGGAAGCATGTCCGAACTCAACTTAATATAAACCCTATTTAATCTTTTAGTTTAAATAGGGGAACTTGTCGGCAAATACAAAGGTTTCACAGACCAAACGGACATCATACTTTCCTTAGTTTATTTGATCGAGCCTCATCCTCAATTCTTGTGTTATCCTTTAGGATAGATACAAGATTTGAGGTACAGTGATCTTTTGTTTTAAACTATAAAAAATATGGGGTCAGTTTGATTTCATACTTCAATGTTCTTCCGAAGCGGGCGACGGGATTTCGATTCCAGTGACCGATAGCTTCTTACGGGCAACCCCACAAACCAACCCAAAATATCGCCGACAGATCATCAAGCTTATTTAAGTATGAGGTTTAGGTGGCTAGGGCATGTACGATAACTCTAATGAGTGCTAAATGAGGATTTATGAAGTTTGCACCACTACTTGAAAATTTCAATCATCGATAATGGCACAAAAAACATGATCCCAAACTAGATAGCAAGCAAAGTAAAATTTCAATTATATCTTTAAATAGTAGGGATCTTACGCAAGTATATGTCTTGTTATCAAGTAATATAGAGCTTTTATATTAAGCCCCAAATATTGATCTCACGGAAATTGAGGTTAATAACGGCGGCTTTCAAAAGAAGTTCAAAACTAGAATAACACGCCCTAGCTTGGAAGGTTGACAAAGGTTTGATTTTGAATATATCCTAAAATTATCACTATAATATGAGTTCTACTCCTAAACTAAAGTACTTTGTGAAAATTAGAAAGTGGGGTTTGATATTTCAAAAGTACTCTTCCTCGTGTAATGAAATTAGGGACATGTGTAAAAGTAAAATAAGTAGTGAGAGTGATTGTGACGAATATGAGCAACAATATTCTTTACCCTTACTAGAGATGCTATAAAGAATATTATTTAATCTAAACTTTGAATAGTTCTAAAGACGGGCTAGGTAGGGAAGATACTAGCTCTCACTCTAGAGTTCCCTCTTATTCTTCCACCTAGAGGCTAACAAAAAGCATCAAAAACTAAAACAATACACCAAATTAGGGGGCATTAGCTTGCCAGTTTATAGTCATCTAATTCGACACCTATCAAAGATATTTTTTCATATTTATTTTCACTCAACCATATGGACCTCATTCTCATCCATACAATCTCATGTGATTCTACCATAGTTGATTGAGACAACACCATCACGATCTTACATGTTCTCACAATATATTTTAACATGCAAGTTGATTAAGTTTACATGTAAATGAAGAAAAAAGTAAAATCATCACAATATATTCTCACGCTACTCAATTATATATCCTACACATGCATACTAATTAATTATAAGAGGGAAGAGTAAAGAAAACAACTCACTACACATGGAGAAACAACAAGAATATTTCATTGAACAAGACTTTGAAACCATACAAACAACGTACTAGATTCAAATTAAAATACAATAAAAATATTTATCTCAAATGAAAATCAAACTCTCCTTGTATTACAATCGTCTCCAAGAACAAAGTAAAAAGAAAAGAAGAAATTCACACACTCTCTTTTTCTCTCTCACCTTGTCGCCCCCCTTGGGGCTCACGCCCAAGGCTTCTTCTTCTTCTCCAAGTATTCTTCTCCTCTTTCAATTGATTTAAGAGTCTAAGAGTCATTATAAAAGCATTTTCAAGCCTTATTTATAATTTCCCAAGAGATTCTTAAGTGTCTCTTCAAATATGTCCATATCCATTGAATCATTCAAAAGGTGCCTCAAGTGCCTCTTCAAAACTCCTTCTAAATTTATTAAATTCTTTTAGAAAGTCCTTTTTATCATTTCCAATGAAATCCCCAAGAGACACATGAAGATATGTCGAAATATATTCAACATATCTGATATATATTCTAGAAGATATGTCGAAAATCGTTTTTGGGTGCTTAAGCGCCATCCTCTCGGTCTGGGTTGCGACTAAGCGTCATTTTGTGCTCCTAAGTGTTGGGTACAGGCACTTAAGTTTCTGAGCTTGGCCCCCATGGCTCCGATGTGTGATTCGACCCAATATCTTCTGGTTTGCTCCTTTTTGGTCCATTTTTGTTTCTTTTGCTCCAATCAATCCAAATTCTTCATTTTGATGTACCTGCAACCAAAAAAATAAGAAAATATACCTTTAAAGTGCAATATCATTATAAAAATAGCATAGAAAATAGTATATTCTTAAGCCCATCAAAATCCCCAAACTTAAACATTACTTGTTCTGAAGTAATACTACATTTTTAAAGTAACTTATGTAGATTAGAGTTAATGTGTCATCCTTTAGATATGCTAAAATTTTGTTGTAAAAATGTGATAGTTCAAATTAAAAAAACTTTTAGTGAATTAAACTAAGTCAGGGTCTAAAATATTTATGATCAAACTTGGATATTTATTTTCCTATCTAATTCAAAAATACATGAAGATTTTTCAAACTTCACATCCTATGCACTTTACCTTCTAGACTTAAGAAATCTCTTAAAAATATTTTTTTTTACAATTATAAGTATAAAAAGAAAGCTTAGGATTATTCTAGGTCCTTAACTCTAGAAAGACTCAAGTGAAACTAATTTTTGATTATGACCTCTACTCAAGCTTCTCCTCAATTTTTTTTTTTTGCATTTTCTTTTTCTTTTTTAGGTTCTTTTGATCCATTATTATTTTTTATCTTATTTTTTATGTGAGGGTTACTATATCTGAAGAAGTCCTTAAATAATTTTGAATTTCACTATCCTCCTCTAAAGTTAAAACTTATTAGTTTCCTTCAATGGAAAAGATGTATATATATATTTTTAAAACACTCTCTAAAAGAGCCTTAAATGTTTGAAAAAAGAGAATCCTTAATTTTTCAAAAAGTACAATTTTTTCTACTAAATTCAGTTATTCATTCTCTCAAGCTCTTCAATAAATATCATTAATTCTAGGTTCACCCTTTTCACTAAAAATATCAACTAAGTTTTCCTTCTCCATTTCTGTACTTAAAATTCTCACATCCTTAATATGACTCCACATAAAAATAATCATTAAAAATAAAATACAAATTTATTTGTAGTACAGTTGAAAACAAGTAAGGTCTAAATTTGAAACATTTTTCTTTCCCCCTCAAACTTAAACTCAAACTTGTGTAACAATAAAGGACAAAAATATGCGGCAAAGAAAGATTACTTTTACAATTTACTACACATCGTATAAAAATATCAACAAATAACACATGGTAGAATATTGTAGCAGAAAGTAAATCTAGCCTAAACATGTTTGATATAACACTCTAAAGGAATTTTAAATAGAAGAACATGTACAAACCGAAGATTAAACTGGACTACATTTTCAACTTCATAAAACAATTCTTGAATGTTAACAAGCTTAAAATATTAAGATAATTTTTGTCATCTTCGATGACTCATTCAACTTGAGTCACAAACATAGACACACAAACTCTAATACATAGGCTCACATATTCATAAACAAATAACAACTGAGGTTAATTCGATCTCCAGTCTGCTCACATTTCCCCTCCTTACTTTCAATTTCTAAATTAATAAACTACACTAATAATGTGGGTAAATTATAAAAATTAATATGGTTATCACCCATGGACCGGATTTCTTGAATGTGTTGTCAATTTCAAGGTTACTTTATGTCTAAGGTATACAAAATCTGATAAATAAAAACAGTGCAGTTCATCCAGTTGTTGATCACTAAGTAAGTTCATAACCTTACTCAGTGAAGAAAACGTCAGATAAAAGAAGTAATGGAGTTTACATGGAGTGGGCCAAGCCCAACCTCTACATGCTTCAAGGTAATGCTCAGCTTCGGTTGAGAACTAAGTTGTAGCAAACTCGTCAACCTGCTATTACCAGAAATCATATACAAATCTAGTCATGATGAAGGAATTACCTCACAACATTAGTCCATTCTACTCTTACACATCAAACACGGATCAAAGTAAAACATCTCACTATTATCCAATCTGACATAATAATAATCACTCTAAGCAGATAACAAAGATAACCATGGGTTGCCTCACACGAAGCGCTTGGTTTAACATCGATGACTAGATGTATCCAATGTTTACTCAGGTTGCCCCAGCATCAGAATCTCATTCATTTTGTCTGTATACAAAGAAATATGACATTCAATGGTTTTGAATAACTCTTTCTTAAGAGAACTTTTTCTAATTTGATCATTCAATTCAGGTTCTTCTTGTGATTGAGTCAAATCTGAAGATACAAAGACTAGTGGTGCAGTGAATTCCTTAAATAGGTAGGTTTAAAAATTGTATGGGGTACATTCATCTTATTTCATGAGATTTTTCAATAAATGGAATTAAAATTTTACTATTTTTGGTAGCATCCATCTTTTCACACCACTCTTGAACAAACATACAGTCTTCTTTAAACAACGTTTTTAACTCACCATAAAAGTATATTTCGATCTTATTTGTTAACTTACTCTAAAAAATTTCTTGGAAGTGGTCTTTAATTAGATAATCAATTTCATCCACCTTAAAACAAGCATCATTTTTTCTCTCAGCTGGATATTTCATAGCCTTTAACACATCAAAAGTGACCACTTGGTCATTGATATTCACAGTCAACTCTCCTTTTCACACATCTATCATAGCTTGTCCAGTTACAAGAAAAGGGCTCCCTAAAATAATTTGATTTTCTTTATGTTCCTCCATATCTAATATAATAAATGCCATAGGAAAGATAAATTATCCACTTTCACACACACATCTTCTATAATCCCTTTTGGATAAATGATAGATCGATCAGCTAACTGAAGGGTTACAGTAGTGGGAGAAATATTAGCTAAACCTAACCATTTAAATATAAATAGAGGCATCACATTAATGCTCACTCCTAAATCACATAATGCTTTTTAAAATAATCTTTCTCGAATTGCACAAGGAATTGTTAACTTAGAAGGATCTTTAAGTTTCTAAGGAAGCTTTTTTTGAAATTTAGTGCTGCACTCCTCACTTAGTGCAACTGCCTCGTAATTCCCAAATTTCCTTTTCTTGTTTAATATATCCTTCATAAACATTGCATAATTTAGCATCTGTTCCAAAGCTTTAGCTAAAGAAATATTTATTGTTAACTTCTTAAGTACTTCCATGAACTTTGAATATTGTTTATTCAACACATGGTGTCTAAGTCGTTGAGTAAATGGAGGTTGTGGTCTTTCTAAATTGATTTTAGTTGGAGATATTCATTTTTTGAGATTCCTAGAAACATGTTCTTCAGTTCTTTTAGTTCCCTTTGTTTCTCTTACAACTTCTTTCTCTTTTCCAACCACATCCTCTTCTCTCTTCCATTTTTTAATTGGACAGCTTCTAATTGTTCATTATTGTTCTCTTTAAGGTTGATTTCACTATTGCTACGAAGTGTTCCTTGGGGTCTATTGCTAAGTGAATTAACAATTTTTCCAAGTTGATTCTCTATGTCTCTAATTGCAAAATTTTGACCTTGCAACTAGTTTTCCATTTACAATACCACTTCTTCTATAAACATCTTTTTATCTTCAAATTGTTGATCATTGTTAGAGTCCGGTGGATATGTAGTTTGTGTTCCCCTAAATATTCAAACTTCCATTAGGATTTGCTTGATTATTTTCCCATTGTTATTTTCTACCCTAGTAGTATGATACCCATTAAAATTAGGATGATTCTTCTAACCTGGGCTATAACAGTTAGAATACGGGTTGTTTATGGTATTTAAAGTTTCATATGATTAGTTAGAATTAAACATATGCCCTAATGAACTTTCCTCACTTACTGGAGTAAATTGAGAATGGTTCATTCCAAATCGATCTAACTTCCTTGATATTGCAGCAACCTGAGATGATAGGATTGCAATTGCATCTGTATCATGAACACTAGGAACCTTTTTAGAATTTACCATTACAGAGGGCCATTGAAATTGATTTGTATCCATTTCTTCAATTAACACATATGCTTCATTAAACGATTTTGACATTAATGATCCACCAGTGGTAGTGTCAATTGTAGACCTAAGAGATCCTACTAACCCATTTCAAAAAGTTTGAATGATTACCTAATCTCGCATAGCATGGTAGGGACACCTTCTTATGAGTTTTTTAAATCTTTCCCAGGCTTTGTATATTGATTCCCCTTTATACTGACAAAATGAGATAATATCATTTGTAAGTTTATTAGTCCTTGAAGGTGGAAAGTACTTAGCTAGGAATTTATGAGTTAACTCCTCCCAAATTTTAATAAAGTTGTGTGCTAATGAGTATAACAATATTTTAGCCTTTTTCTTCTATTGAGAAAGGAAAAAACCTTAGTTTAATAGCATTGTCTGACATACCGTTATAACAAAATGTAGCACAAAATACTAAAAAACTTGATAAGTGTAAATAGGGATCCTTTGAAGGAGTTTCCCCAAACTGGTTGTTCAACACCAGTTGGATAATCACTTCAATTAGTTCAAATGAGTCAGCTTCTACTATAGGGGTTTGTATACTTAAGTGAATTTCATCTATCGTAGGATTTACATAATCCATCAAAGATTTATGATGATTTTCCAAGTTATCGTTCTGAATGTTTTCCATTTCCAATTCTAGTTTTCAAGTCCTTTCTATTTTTTGAATTTTTCCTTTTGTTCTAATTCAGGAATAAGGCACAACTTCTGTAAATCTTTTATTTTGCATATGCAACACAACAAAGAATACATTAACAATTAAACAAATAAAACAAAAAAATATATTCAACATAACAAAATATTATCATAAATACATTGTTTTTTCACACAAGTAGTTTTTTCGCAACACTTTTTCATACAAAAAACACTTTTCACACAAAATCATTTTTTACGACACTACAATTTTCCAAGTCCAAGCTAATTACTTCAACTAAAATTCTCCTAAAAGTCAAGACCAACCATTGAGATCCGCAGCAATTGGTCCAAAAACTTGATCCTGATATTTTTCATATGTAAGGATTTATGAAGTTTGCACCACTACTTTAAGATTTTAAACCCCGATAATGGTGCCAAAAACATGATCTTAAACTTGATCCCAGAAAAAGTAAAAATTTTAATTATATTTTTAAGTAGTAGAGATTTGTCGGCATTATTTCGGGTTGGTTTGTGGGGTTGCCTGTAAGAAGCTGTTGGTCACTGGAATCGAAATCCCGTCGCCCGCTTCGGAAGGACAATGAAGTATGAAATCAAACTGACCCAATATTTTTTCATAGTTTAAAATGAAAGAGCACTGTACCTCAAATCATGTATCTATCCCGAGGGATAAACACAAGAATTGAGGATGATNATTTTGTATCTAGCCCGAATGACAAACACAAGACTTGAGGACGAGGCTTGATCAAATAAACTAAGGAATATATGACATCTGTTTGGTCTGTGAAACCTTTATATTTGCCGAAAAGTTCCCCTTATTAATATAAATAATTAAATTGATTTATATTAAGCTGGATCGGACATGCTTTTATAAGGGCAAGCCCCTATAGTTAATTACATCTTAAATGACCAAAGCCACTTAAGAAGACTCACGATAAAAATCAAGAAAAATTATTTTCAAGGAATTTCAAAGGGTGGGACTCTTCAATGAGATTGGACGTAGAGGTGTGAAATGGGATTGGTTCAAATTTGGAGCATTTTATTGTAGATNCCTATAAGGGCAAGCCCCTATAGTTAATTACATCTCAAATGACCAAAGTCACCTAAGAAGACTCTAGATAAAGATCAGGAAATATTATCTTCAAGGAATTTCTAAGGGTAGTACTCTTCAATGAGATCGGACGTAGAGGTGTGAAAGGAGATTGATTCAAATTTGGAACATTTTATTGTAGAATCCAAATGAGGAAGAACTAGAGGATGTCATAGATCCGGAGGAGAAGCCCGGTGACTTCCCAAGCTATCCTAATGTTTTGCTTCAATTTTGAGGAGAAGAATTTAAGTGTTTCATCTTGCCAATTTTATTAGTTAGGGCTTACATTCATGTGAAACANACCTCGGTGACTTCCCAAGCTATCCTAATGTTTGGCTTCAGTTTTGAGAAAAAATATTTAGGTGTTTCATCCCGCCAATTTTATTGATTAGGGCTTACATTCGGGTGAAATGATCACACAAATAGCCTGGAAGATGTGAGGGTTTAGGTCGTGACAAATGACAAACTCGGAATCTTAAGACGAGTTAGGACTTATATTGTATAGTAGATCTATGCAAAGGCCTAAAGATAAGACGAGGATTTACGTTGCATAAGCAAGCAACCTCGAAGTCCTGTGGCTTTGTTGTTTAAGTCTAAGGAAGGAAGATTGGTTTAGCTGGGGAAGACAGGTTTTGCTGTTGAAGATGGTCGTGATGCGCACCATGCTAGCTCCAAGCTCCTTGCCGCAAAAAATTTGAGTTATCTAGTTTGTTAAGTTATAACATCAAATCAGGTGGCCCTATGGTTGAAGTTCTTTAAATTTTATAGAGGGCATATTAAAGTTGATTAGAGCAACAGTGGGCCCTATGGTTGAAGTTCTTTAAATTTTATGAGGGCATATTAAAGTTGATTAGAGTGACACCAGTCCCTATGGTTGAAGTTCTTTAAATTTTATGAGGGCATATTAAAGTTGATTAGAGCGACACCAATTAGTATGTTTGAAGTTCTTTAAATTTTATGAGGGCATATTAAAGTTGATTAGAGCGACACCGGTTTGGTGAAGTTCTTTAAATTTTATGAGGGCATATTAAAGTTGATTAGAGTGACACCGGTTAGGATCTAGTTCTTTAAATTTTATGAAGGCATATTAAAGTTGATTAGAGCGACACCGGTTAGGATCCTATGGTTCTTTCATTCCGACATCACTGTTTTCTATTGGATTCACTTGGTCTAAATGAACTTACTAAACCCAATTTAATGAGTTCAATAATTTCATTTAAATCATGTGAAGCCTCGTTAGAAACTGTAGGTTACCTCCTCCGAGGGATTCCCGATCATCCGATAGAGATATCTTAATTTAGTTAAAGTTGCGGTTTTGTGTAATATTTGTGATTAAATTTTGAGTTGTTTTATATTTTGCATGTTGTAGCGGTGAATTTTGTCTTGGTTGATTTTAGTTTTCGTTTTGGGTATAGTTATGGTTAACATGCAATTTTATGTAGGTAAATGCAAATATGAAACATGTAAGGAAAAGGCAGAAGAAAGAGAGTACTATAAATTGTAAAAGCGTACCTAGCGAGTCTTCTCGTTCCACTACCTGAACTCAAAAATGCATGTGAGGGTATTTATGAAGAGCAGGAAAAGTAGAGTTCTGAGGGGTTTTCTTAACTCTATGTTGTATTTTGGTGAGTCCTTAAAAGTTTAATTAACGATGATTTCATTAAGCTAAAAATATTAAGTTTAATAGGCCTCTGAAGAATCGAGCAAGTTAAGAGAGGGAAGCAAGTCCATGCCACCTTCTCACCTACTAGTGAAAAGCCTCGAGTCTATTTAAACTTATAATGTTGCTTAATGGTTCATCCTGTAAATATCCTTAATGCTCAGTGAACATTGATGTCTCAATTATCCCTAAGAATAGGGTAATTATCACTTATCATTTAATTTGAAAATTATGTGGGTGAAGACCCTTAAAGGGGCAAGTTAGTATAATTTGAACACTTAGCCAAATTTTAATCCTAATTGGGCTTAGTGGTGTGTCAAGGATGTTTGATTTAATTATGTTTATTTATCTAATCCTCATTTAGTCAATTTTGATTTAGCTTAAGTCACCACTAGACCCCTAAGACCTTAGTGAGTGTTTTAATTAGTTTTGAAAAGGTTAAGTTTTAAGTGGTCATGATTCATGATTTGAATTTTATTTGAAAGTCAACATGGGGGTGTTAAATTGATTAGTTATTGACTTCAGAAGTCATACCCATAAGTCCATGATAATTTAATTTTAATAAGCTTCCAAATTTTATAAATTTTATTAATCTTAATTAAGAAAGTGAGATTGGTTTCTACCAATTAACCCCTTTTCATTTCAAGCATCAAATAAATTGATTAAGATCAGAGGTTACCCATTTTCCCTCCTTGAATTAAGCCTAAATGTTAATTAAGACAAGATTTCCAAAATTACACATTTGCCCCTAAGGCTCTAACACTTCATCATTTGCCAAATTTAATTCAAATGACTTTAAAATTTTTATCCAACCTCATTCATGGGTCAATTGAGACATCAGAAGAGAAAATGTGTTTTTTCAAAATTTAATTTAATTTATATAATTATTTTTATGCAAAAATAGTATTTTTCAAAGAAAATTTCAAACTTGACCAAGGTAAATTATAATCACTTGAACTTTTTACCAAAGGTATACCTAGATCAGAGGAGCCTTTGTATTAGATTTCAAATTTTTTTGAATTTTTTGTGATTTATTAGAATTATTTTAATTTCTAAGTTATTTAATAAAAATAAAATATTTTAAGTGGTGAAAATTAAGTTTTGTATTTTTGGAAAATCTCTCTAAGGTCAAAGAAATCAAAGGAGTAAATTTTATGTTTTTTTTTTTCCCTTGATTTATTGGAATTATTTTAGTGAAAACTCATTTTTAGCCTTTTAAAAATTATTTTTAAGCTTTGAAAATGAATATCTTTATTTAGAAAGTCAGGAAAAAATATTCTAATTTTTCCTAAGTCATTAGGAAGCAATTTAGAACATTTCCATGACTTTTATTATTTTTATGATTTTTATGAATTTAGGAAGCAATTTAGAACATTTCCATGAGTTTTATTATTTTTGTGATTTTTATGAATTTTAAATTATTAAATATTTAGAATAGGCTAAAAATCAAATTTTTATCTTAAATATCATTTTATTTTTAGAAAATATCCCTGATCATAGAGAACTCAAAAACCTAAGTTTCATATGTTTTTTGTTATATTTTGATTTTTAAAAAAATCATTTAAGTGTTAAGAGTGGTATTTATCTTTAAAAATTAATTGAGGTTATTAAATAAACTCAAAATATTTTGAAACTTTTATGATGAGTCCTTTGGATCATAAATCACAGTGGAGATCAAAAATCAAGTCAATTAAATCTTTATATTTTTCAAAATTAATTATTTTAGTGATTTAGTATTTAGAAAATTTAAAGATGTTTTAAATGACTTGACCCATGAAATTATTTTCAATGGTTTTTCTGGTCATGGTGGACCTTCCAAAATTGTCTTGAGATTTAATAACCAATATGCTAATTTTCATGACAATTTTAAGGAAATGATGTGAAATAACTTGAAAAATATGGATCTCTATATAGGAACCTTCTCTGACTTTGGAAAAATCATAGAATATTCCCCCTTATAGAGGCTACAACATGTCAAAATTTCAAGCCAAGGTGATGTGTCAATATGCATGGAGAATCAAATGATTCCAAATAGTATTTAATTAATTAAAAATTNAGTTATGTATTTTTGAAGTTAAGGGTATTTAAATAAATAGGAAAAAGCCCTATTTATCTATTTAAACAACGCATGCTGACTATATTCTAGGCAGCTCCGAAGGCGTGTGTGGCGCACTCTGGTTGGACGCCACCGTCCACGTAGCTGCTGACTCGGCCCGCAGTTTATGTTCCGAAGCATTGTCCGGCTCGATCTCCCCCGTCCATTTGATACACACTTGATCGAACGGCTCCCCGTCATCGTCCCCGATAGAAAGATCCCGTGCCCATCCACACTAAAAACTTAAGATCTCGGCCTAGACTTAACCAAATCACTTCAGGTTTGATCCTATGGACTCGTCTAAGTGAGACGAACACATCCATGCGGTTAAGGTACCCTGAAATCAAGCTTAAGTAAATGAAGAATCAAAATTAGCTCGGGAGGAGGAGGAGTTTTATACCTTTGCTCTGAGAAGGGAAGCTTCGATTAGAGGCGCTCGGCACGTTCGTTGGGGTCCAAGGAGGCTAAGGATTGAGTCCCATACCTTGGTGTGAAGCAGAGGTGCTCGACACTTTCTTTGGGGTCTAAGGAGGCTAGGGATTGAGTCCCTGGTCTTGGTGTAAGTCTAGGTATGAATTCGACCAAGCTCGATTTCAGGTGTTGGTCTAGAGCTATGGTAGAGGCTCTGTGGGAAGGGAATTCGATGGGGCTTTGGCTTCTCTCACTCTTGTGAAGGTGTGAGCCCAGAGGAATCCATCACAGCAATTTAATGCAAATGTGTTTGGATTTTGCAAAGATATCCTAAGCATGTGCATTTTTGGAAATAAGATCCCTTAATTTGAGGGACCTTTGAAAGATATCTTAAGCATGTGCATTTTTGGAAATAAGATCCCTTAATTAGGGGGACCTTTGGTCTAGCTTGATCTAGGTGATTTCATGGTGTTTGGACTGGTCACTAAGTCCAACTAATGGCTGTGGTTGAGTTAATTTGGTGACTTTAGGGTGGTTAGGTCACATTTAGCGTATGGGTCCAAGTAGGTGAAAATAACCAAAGATTGGGTTTGGGCTAAGTTAGCCATGTAAATTGGCCCAAATAATTGTTTCATTTGGTGTTGATGATCATAAGGAACAACTTTGGTGAAGGATGAAAGTCGTGTTGAGTCCAATTGAAGGGCTAATTTGAAGGAATTTTGAACTTTAATCAATTTGGTCAAGTTGGGCTAGGCTTGGGTCTAGCTTGGGTTAGCCTTGGGCTAAGTCCAAATTAATTGTTGTAAATGGTCAATAGGGACCTCATGAAGAGTTTCCAACATGAATTGGATGCTAATTTAAAGGTTAAGGTAATCAATTGGGTGAAATTTAGGGACTTAGCCAATTTGGGGCTAAATTTGGGAATTTTTTATTTAGGCCAAAATTAAATGGATTTGAGGCTTCACCAATGCCAATTGATGGTTTATTTTGATGTATATGAATTTCATAAAGATTTTACAACATTAATTTAGGCCAATTGGCTAAGCTTTGAGTTCAATTTGGTGAGATTAGGTCATATGGTCAAAATTGGGGTTTTGACCCAAATCAGAATTGGGTTCAAATGATGGAACAATTGAGCTTGGATTTGGTTTAGTTTAGTCATATCAAAAGTGATTTGAGGTTTAGGATTGGAATTGGGGTCAATTGAGACCCAATTGATGGACATTTGAGTTGGATTTGGGAAAATTTGGGTCTTTAAAGGGCAATTTAGGGATTTTGGTTAAGGAAAGTCAAATTGGCCAAATTAGGTCATAGGGTAGTTGAGAGAAATTAAATTGGGAATATTTGGGATCTATTTAGATTTTCTAGGAATTTTTGGGATTTTAAGCCCAAGAGGGGTATTTTGGTAATTAGGGGGTGTTTTAGGGGTAAAAGGCCAAGATGGGTATTTTGGTAGAGTTGAGGTACCAATCATCATTTATAAGCCATGGACCAAAGGAAACCCCATTTGGGGTCCACTACGTAGTGGTCTTAGCCAAACCATAGCCCTAGAGCTAGTAGATTTAGGGGACCATCTACATGAGTATCCCAAAAGATCAAGGGAACTAACCCTAGGGCTAGTATAAGGGCTAGCAGGTTTAGGGGACCATCTACATGAGTATCCCAAAAGATCAAGGGATCTAGGTTGAATTTGAGTTCAGGGTTGTGAGTGAATGTGGGTGTAGATGAGTGTAGTGAGTGCCTTAGCTCATGAGTTCAGGGTTGTGAGTGATTGTGAGTGTAGATGAGTGTAGTGAATGCCTTAGCTCCAGAACAACACCCAGGGTCAACCCTAAGGTCCAACAATCCTAAGGGTGACTCATCCTGAGTTTCCCCCATAGTGACGTCACCTACCTACGTGTTTAGGCAATCCTAACGGTGACTCATCTTGAGTTTCCCCCACAGTGACCCCACCTACTAAGTATTTAGAGATAGGACCAATATGTGGAACTTCAAGCTGAGTGGAGAAGGGTTTGGAATTTCTAGTGGTGAGGATTCCATGACTAGTTTTCTAGGAATAGTCAACAGGAGAAGTCCTATGGCTAGACCCTAGGCAACAAAAGAAGAAAAACTAAACCTCAACAAAAAATGAGGTCAACAAGATTCTATGAAAGTATATGTATTGTTATCCAAATATCGATCCTACGGGGATCGAGGTTAATCACGACGACTTTCAAGAGAAGTTCTAGTCTAGGATAAGAGCAACAATATTTTTTACCCTTACTAGAGAAGTTATAAAGAACATCGGTTAATCAAAAATTTGAATAGTTATGAAGATAAACTGGGCAGGGAAGATACTAGCTCTCACTCTAGAGTTCATTCTTATCCCTCAACTTGGAGGCTAACATCTCACATCAAAACCTAAAACAATAGACCAAATTAAGGGCTTTAGCGTGTCACTCTAAATTCCTCAAATTCTACGGCCATCAAAGATTATTTTCCTATTCATTTGGACTCAACCATTTGGACTACTTTCTCATCCATACAATCTCATGTGATTCTACTACAGTTGATTGAGACAACACCATCACAGATCTTACATGTTCTCACAACATATTTTAACTTGCAAGTTGATCAAGTTTACATGTAAATGAAGAATAAAGTAAAATCTTCACAATATATATATTCTCACTCTACTTAACTATATATCCTACACATGCATACTAATTCATTACAAGAGAAAAGAGTAAAGAAAACAACGCACTACACATCTAGAAACAACAAGAACTTTTAATTGAAGAAAACTTTGAAATCACAAAAATAAAGTATTAGATTCAAATCAAAATACAATAAAAAATACTTATCTTAGATGGAAATTAAACTCTCCTGGTATAGAAAAAGAAATCTCATTAAAATCCTCTCCAGGAACAAAGTAAAAAAGAAAAGAAGAAATTCTCACACTCTTTCTTTCTCTCTCACCTTGTAGCCCCCCTTGCGGCTCACACCCAAGCCTTCTTTCTCTTCCTTAAGTCTTTTTATCCTCTTGAAATTGATTCAATAGTCCAAGAGTAATTTTAAAAGCATTTCCAAGCCTTATTTATAATTTCCCAATATATTCTTAAGTGTCTATTCAAAAATGTCCATATTCATTGAATCTTTCAAGAGGTGCTTCAAGTGAATCTTCAAAGCTCCTTATAACTACCTCAAATTCTTCTACTTCCTTTTTATCATTTTTAATGAATTTCCCAAGAGACACACAAAGCAATGCTTCAAAAATTGTCCAAATCCGATGCATATTCTAGAAGATATGTTGAAAACCATTTTTTGGCGCATAAGCGTCATTTCTGGGAGCTTAAGCTTACTCATCTCTTTGTGGGTGGCACCTAAGTGCCATTTTGGGTGCTAAAGTACCAGGCACAGGCACTTAAGTGTCTGGGTTTGCCCACCATGGCTCTGGTGTGTACCAATTCGAACCGATTTGCTCCATTTTGGTCTACTTTTGTTTCTTTGTTCTAATCACTCCAAATTCTTCAATTTGTTGCACCTACAACAAAAAATACAAGAAAACATACCTTTAAAGTGCAATATCATTATAACATATAGCATAAAAATAGTACAATTTTAGGCACATCAAGGACCTTCAATAAGGAGAGAGAATAAGGACCGATGATACTATTCAATAACTCTTGAGGAGATGATTGTTCGCGACACTCGTAGGTTGCCTGTAGTCCTTGCTCGATCGAAATAATTAACCTGTTGACTTCTATACTTTGCAAGGCATTTATAAAAATGTAATTTCTTTTGCATGTTAAGTTCAACAAGCTTGAAAACTAAATTAAAAATAAAAATTTATAATGGTCTACGGTTAATCACTTTGATCGAGGTTAGGACTGCCCTTCCAGAAATTATCAAGTTGGTAGTTCTTACTTAAGGTTGTAAAGCACACAATCCAGCTCTGAGTCCCCACCTTTACCAATGTCTTACAATCAGTTGATCTTTTTTATGTGACTATGGATTTTTATTTACTTCCTTGTGTTTTACTTTGACTCATTTTTTGACTTTTCCCATACTAGTTACTCCAATTTACTCTCTTGTAATTTATTTAATTTCCTGCAAAGTATATTAAGCTTTGTGGTGTTAACCATGCAGAGGTAGTAGCGGCCCAGGTTTGCATTTACATTTTATGTATTTATAATTTTATTTCTTTGCCTACAACTATTTAAGCTTGGATTTACTTACCTTTACATGCAAAACTAAAACCAAAACTTAAAAAAAATACAAAGGCATATTTTAAAAATTAAATTTACATTTTCAAAATAAAAAACAACATAACTCATTCTTTTAAATATACAGAAGTCCTAACCCGACCCACAATTACGCACATATTTATTTTCCAAATATGGCCAAAAGCTTCACTCAATTTATACTTAGCAGCTAATGAGAACAAATGTAATATTATAAAATCTAGATTAAAGTTGAGATTCTACGCAAGTATACTTATCATTATCAAATAATATAAGACTTTCTATTTAAGTCCCAAATATCGATCCCATGGGGAAGGTTTAAATTTGAAATGATAAATTAACTAGAAAATTTACAGAAAACAAATGAAATTACTGTCACTAATTCTAAAAGTTTAAGATATTATCAAAGCTAAATTATTTATAACTATTAGAATTTAAAAGCATGTTTTAGAATTAATAACTACTAAAATTATGTTTACGTGATGAAGTTTTTTAATGTGAAAAAGTAGCTTTCCCACTATAATGAGTTTTTGGTGAAATGAGATGAGATAAATGGTTTAAATATGTATAGTGCCAAATAGAAGAAATTTTAATTCTCTGCCTGATTCAGTGTTATAGAAACTCATTGGTTAGTCTTAGGTTTAGTCTCTAAATTTGTGGCTAGGCAACGAGGATACTGACTCCCACTCCAAAGCGCCCACTTCCCTTCCCCTGAAGGCTAATTCTTGCTTTAGTTGTTAAACGCTAAGATCGATTGGGGAATTTTAGTCTGTCACCCTATAAATCTCCAATTCTACACCCAACAAAGTATATTTCTCTATTTATTTACACTTAATCCCATGAATGAAATACTCATTCATGGACTTAAATATGATTCTTACTCTATTGTAGAACTCAAACTTCATTTCCCGGATCATATGTTTCACAACATATTTTAACAATTCAATTTGTCACATCAAAAAGTAAATTAAGTGCCGAATTGAAAAACCATCACAATTTATTTTAAATTTTAACATTGGCACGTCCACATTATTTTTTCATTTCACCATATCTTAGAGTAGGGAGAAAGATAAAGGAATCTACTTAGACTTCATGAGAAAGATACAATAAAACACAAATTTCATATATAAAAGAAAGTTTATACAATAATAATAAACAAATAACACTTATCTGAAACTCTTTCTCAAAGCCAATCTATTGTAGCCTCTCTTAGAAAATGTAGAAAGAAAAAAGCTCTCACTTTTCTTCCTCTTCAAAACTTTTTAGAGAAGAATCACACTTAAACTCACCAAAAAAACTCAAATATGTAAAACCAATAACTAACTAATGTTTTGGAGTGGTTTGGAATGTAGGTGTGTGAAGACGAAAAATTGAAAATGAGTGAAAGAATTTGAAATGGTGCGAAGGGGGCGGGGGTTTCTGATCAAATTTTGACCCTAAATAGAGCCTAGGCTGGTTCTCCAATAGGTGCATCCAACAACTCTTCAAAAAGAATCTAAATCTGTTGAATCTTCTAGAAAAAAGGCTTTCATCGACACTGGTGTCGTCGGCGCCAGAGGACCGTAATTAAATCCTAAGCTTCTGTCAAATAGCACCATTGGCGCCCAGTCTGGCACCGAACAAATTTTGAATTTCTCAATTTTTGCTCCAAGTTCAATCCTTTCTGCTTCCTTTTTTGTCTAAGTCCTCAAAATAAACAACCTACAATAAAACATTTAAATTACCTTCTATTAAAGTGCAATATCACTAAAAATGAGTATAAAATATCGGTCTAAAATTGCTTAGGTTTTTGGTGTATCAATGCATAATTTTAAAGAAATTTGGTGCATGATGCACCATATTTGGTGCCACATGTTCCAAGGATGACTTTTTGTGGATTAATTCGGTTCGATATGAATTTTGCATGAATTTTTTAAGGAAAACTTGTTCTAAACACCCCTTTGAGTAATTCAATGCCTCTTGACATTTTGGAAGGTTCTTTTAAAAAGGGATTTATCTCTTGGATCAATGAATATGTCTTTTGAATTCAAAAGAGTTGACTTTTGGATAGAATTTTGAGAGGAAATTTAGAATTCTTTTTAAGGGAGGCAACCTTTGATAAAAGAGAGGAAAGTCTAGGGCAAAGGAGGTGGCGTGAAGGCAAGGAGAGTTAGAGAGAGAGTGTGAAAGTTAAGGGCTTGGAGATTTTATTCAAGGATTGTAAGAGGAGAGGAAAGGTGAGAGATTTCTTCTTTATTAAACTTCTAAGTGATAATTGAGATTGCTTGTAAAGAAAGAAAGACTTGGAGAGAACTTCTAGGAATTTTCTTGTGAAGGATTGTGAGATAAGTTGTCTTTTATTTCTTTTCTTTTGTAGACATGTTTTTATATATGAAATTTGTGTTTAGTCTTATCCTTCTCATGAATTTTGAGTAGTCTTCTTTATCTTTCTCCCTACTTTGAGATTCGGTTTTGTAAAGAATTGATTTTATTTTATGTGGCTATAAATGTCAAAAATCCGTGATAATTTGAACTCCAATCCACCTTTACTATTTGATATGGCCAATTGAATTGTTAAAATGTGTTGAAAAACATATATTCCAAAAGGGCTATGATTTCTACAACATATGGAGAATCACAAATGATTTCATGGGAGAGTATTTCATCCATGGTGTTGGGTGCAAATAAATAAAGAAATATACTTTGTTGGATGCAGAATTGAAGATTTTAATGAGACAGATGTGAGATTGCTAGCCCACGGGTGAGGGGGTAGTGGGAGCTCTGGAGTGGCAGTCGATATCCTCTCAGCCTAACCACGAAATTAGGGACCAATCTCTGGATCAGTCAATGTTATTTATGCACACGGAAGATGGTAAAGAATTGGATTGTTCGTATTTGACACAAAACCGTTTTTATATATATTTTCAAATGATTTTAATTTCTTCAAAGTTTATATACACATAGTAAAGGGGAAGGATGTTCTCATAAATTTGAACTTTCTGACACAAAATCTTAGTTTAATTTTCGTAAATTTACTTTTGAAAGCTTAGCATTTAGTTTAGTTAATTTTTTTTCAACTGCGTTTCATTTAGCATTCACTTGTTACTTAGTATTAAAACTTTGCACTTTACTTTTTGTGTAGTTTAAGAAATTGTACTTTACATTAAAATCTTAAGAACTTATCTATAGGTATTTCCAACTTCCCTATGAGATTGATATCTAGGACTATATTATAGCCCTTTATTACTTAAGTGATACATACACTTGCATTATTTTTAAAAAGGATTTGGCAATTTAAATATTTTTTAAAGATAAAACTATTTTAACTGAAGTTATTTTGTTGGGATTAATTTGCATATTTATTATTGTATCTTTCATACGTATTTTGTAATATTGAAAAATATTTGCAAAATTAACACACTAAATCCACCCGCGTCAAGTTTTTGGCATCGTTGCAGGGGAAGTAATGGAAAGATGAAGTAAGTTATTTTATAATTTATATTATTTTACTTTTCAAGAAAAAAACTAAAAAAAGGTGATTGTAATTTAGTTTGAATATTTTTTTAATTTAAGAGTGTTTGCTTATTTTAAATTAATTGTTGTGTTTGTTTATGCGCAGTGTAAGATCTAAAAATTTAGCACCTTATGATTCTAAGCTAGAAAGAGCAGTTAGAAAAATTCAAAAATAATAAAAAAAGATAGACCATATTAGCAAAATGACTTGCAATTTGAGTAACACTGGTAATGAAAATGAACATAATCAGAGACCTTTAAGAGATTATGCTAATCTTAGAGCAGATGAAGTTCATTTGAGTATTCAAAACCTTGCTATAGCTGCCAATTCATTTCTGCTTAAACCTACTATTATCCAAATGGTTAAAAACAATTAGTCCACGGGAACACTAACTGAAGATCCTAATTTACACCTTGCCAGTTTTCTAGAATTGTGTGTTACATTTAAATATGATGAAGTGTCAAATGATGCCGTCAGACTTAGACTTTTCATTTTTTAGTAAGGGATAAAACTAAGATGTGGTTAAACTTGTTAGCACCTGGATCTATCAGAATCTTGGAAAATTTATCAAAAAAAATTTTATCTAAATATTTTCCATCTTAAAAAATTGCTAAGCTTAGAAAGGATATTATAACTTTTTGTCAGTTTGAAGGGAAATCAATTTATGAAGCCTGGGAAGGATTCATAGTACTCCTTAGAATGTATCCACACAATGTGTTGCCACATTGCTTAATAATTCAAAATTTTTATAATGGATTGGTTGGATCTCTTAGATCGATAAATGACACTGCTGCTGGTGGATAATTATTATCAAAACCATTCGATGAAGCATATACTTTAATTGAAGAGGTGGCTACTAAAAAAATTTGATGGCCCTCCAAAAGGTTAAATCCAAAAAGATTAGTCAATATTCATGATTTAGATGCAATATCTATGTTAGTTGCACAAATAGCTGCTTTATTAAAGAAGATAGATCAATATGGAATGAATTATTCTCAGACATCACCTGTGCTTAAAGAAAACTCGTTGTGACAAATGATAGTTACTCAATCTTCCAATGAGTCCTTAAATGCAATAAATCATCATTCAAATAATCCTTATGCCAATAATTATATTTCCGGTTGGAAGAGTCATTCCAATTTTTGTTGGAGTAATAATACTTCTCATGCTGTAAATTCGTAATGGGGAAACAACAGTGTGAGCCCATTGAAAAACTCCAACAATCAAGGAAACCCAACATATAAACATTATTATCCTCCAGGTTTTAATAATTTGTAGAGTAATGAGAAAACATTGTTAATGGAAGAATTGATATTGCAAATGAGAAATCAATTACGAGGTCAAGGAGCTGCAATTAGAAACATGAAAACCAATTGGGATGTATTGATACCGCACTTAGCAATAGACCTCCAGGAATGTTACCTAGTAATGTCTAAGTAAATCCTAAAGATTAGAAGAATGAGCAATTAAGGATATTCAACTCAGAAGTGGAAAAAAATTAAAAAATAGAGTTAAAAGAAGTGGAAGTTGTAGTTAAAAAAGATGAGGTGGAAAATGAAAAATGTAGTGAAGATTTTCATTCCTAGTCAGATTGTGTTTTTATGAGTTTTTGGAGGCGCCTCTTGGAGAATCGACATTAGGCTTTATTTGGGGCCGAATTCATCAGAAAACAGGCTCCTCCACGTTCATTTTTTGCTCCACAACGTTCCACCACACCAAATTTTCATAATCCATCATCATTACACCACCATATTGGAGTCAATTAGAAATTTTGCTTTCATAGTTTAGAGTTTTTTGTGGTGATATTTAGTGTGAAACTTTTCTTAAGAGTGTTGGAGAAGGAGAAAAATGAGAAAGTTCTTCATCCTACATTTCTAAGGAAAGGCTACAAAGGATTTGCTTTGAGAAGGAGTTCCAAATAAGTTTGCTTGTTTATTTAGTGTTGTATGAACTTTCTTTTATATATGAAATTTGTGTTTTTTCATATCTTTGTCATGAAGTTTAAGTTGTTCCCTCTATCTTTCCCCCAATTCTGAGATATGGTGAAATGAAGAGATAAAATCAATGTGACATAATTAAAATATAAAATAAATTATGATGATTTTTCAACCTTGAACATAATTTACTTTTCAATATGGTCAATTGATTTGTTAAAATATGTTGTCAAACATTTGATTCGTGAAATGGAATATGATTTTTACAACAAAGTGAGGGTCACATTTAATTTCATGATGGAGAAATTCATTTAAGAAATTAAGGTCAAATAAATAGAGAAATATTCTTTGTTGGGTGTAGAATTGAAGAATCTTTGGGGTGATAGACTAAAATCCTTAATTTGGTCTTAGTGTTTAAAAACTAAAGCGAGAGTTAGCCTTCAGGTGAACGGAAGTGGGAGGTCTAAAGTGGGAGTCGGTATCCTCCTAGCCTAGCCTTAGATTTAGGCACTTAACCTAAGATTAACCAATGATTTTCTATGCATTGTATCAGGGTAGAAAATTAAAATTACTGCTATTTGGCACAATACATATTATAAACATTTATCTCATCTCATTTCACCATAATTTCATTATAGTGGGAGGGATGTTTTTTCACATAAGAAATCTTTATTGCATAAACATAGTTAATAGATTAGTAGTTATTATTCAAAATTTGCATTTCTGTTTTGCTAATAGTTAAGTAATTTAGTTTGGTTAATATCTCAACATTTGAAATTAGTGACAATGATTTCGTTTGATTTTAAGTAAATTTCCTGTTAAAATTTATCATTGCTAACTTACACCTTCCCTGTAGGATCGATATTTGAGGCTTAAATAGAAAGTCCAATATTGCTTGATAATGATATGTATACTTGCGTAGAATCCCATTATTAATTTCCTATAATTATATATATTTTACATAACTTAATTTTCATATAAGGATCAAGTTTTTGGCTCGGTAGTGGTGTCAATTTCATAAATCCTTACATAAAAAAATTGGGATCAAGTTTTTGGCGTCATTGTCGGGGAAGGTAACACAAGTTACTTTATAAGGATCAAGTTTCTAACACTGTAGTTTTTGGCGCCGTAATCGGAGAGGATTTGGTAAAAACTTTAGGAGAATTTTAGTTGAAGTAATTAGGGTTAGACTTGGAAAATTTTAGTGTCATAAAAATTACTTTTTTGTGAAAAGTGTTTTTTTTATGAAAAAGTGTTGTGAAAAAACTGTTTGTGTCAAAAACATGTTTGTGAAAATGTTTTATTGTGTTGAATATATCTTTTATTTTATTTGTTTAATTGTTAATGTATTATTTGTTGTGTTGTGTATGCAAAATAAAAGATCTTCAAGAATTGTACCTTATGATCCTGAGTTAGAAAAAAAGAAAAAAAATCAAAAAACAGAAAGGACTTTAAAAACTAGAAATGGAAATGGAAAACATTCAAAATAATAACTTTAAAAATCATCATAAATCATTAAGGGATTATATAAATCCTACGATTGATGAAATTCACTCAAGTATACAAACTCCTATTGTTGAAGCTGACTGATTTGAAATAAATCTAGATATTATCCAACTAACGCAGAACAACAAGTTTTGGGAACCACTTTGAAGGTTCCCTATTTACACTTATCCAGTTTTGTAGAACTTCGTGCAATATTTTGTTTTAATGGCATGTCAGATGATGCTGTTAGATTAAGGTTTTTTCCTTTCTCACTAAAAGATAAAGCTAAAATTTGGTTATATTCATTAGCACCTGACTCTATAAGAAATTGGGAGGTGTTAACTCAAAATAACCTAGCTAAGTAATTTCTACCTTCAAGGACTACCAAACTTAGAAATGATATTATCTCATTTTGTCAATATAAAGGGGAATCACTATACAAAGCTTGGGAGAGATTTAAGGAACTCTTAAGAAAGTCTCCACACCATGTTATGCCCGATTAGTTAATCATTCAAACTTTTTATAATGGGTTAGTAGAATCCCTTAGGTTTATAATTGACACTATTACTAGTGGATCATTAATGTTAAACCATTTAATGAAGCATAGGTGTTAATTGAAGAAATGGCTACAAATGAATTTCAATGGCCCTCTAAATGGGTGAATCCTAAAAATGTAGCTAGTGTTCATGATACCAATACAATTACAATTAATGAGGTTGCTGCAATATCAAGGAAGTTGGACCAATTTGGAATGAACCAACCTCAATTTATTCTAGTAAGTGAGGTAAGTTCATTGGGGCATATGATTTATTATAATTTTTTATATGAAACTTTAAATACCATAAACAAATCATAATATAACTTTTACAACCCAGGTTGGAAGAACCATCCTAATTTTAACATGTATCGTACTACTTGGGGTGGAAACCAATAATGGGAAAATAATCATGCAAATCCTAATGGAAGTTGGAATAATCAGGGGAACATAAGCTATAGACCTTCATATCCACCGTACTCTAACAATGATCAACTATTTGAGGATAAGAAGTTGTCTACAGAAGAAGTGGTATTACAAATGGAAAACCAGTTGCAAGGTCAAAATGCTGTGATTAGAAACATAGAGAATCAACTTGGATAAATTGATGATTCAATTTGTAATAGACACCAAGGAAAACTTCCTAGTAACACTGAGATCAACCCTAAAGAAAATAATGATGAACAAATAGAAGCTGTCAAATTAAGAAGTGGAAGAGAGATAGAGGATGTGGTCAAAAAAGAGAAAGGAGTTGTGGAGAAATAAAGAAAAATAAAAAAAAACCTGAAAAACATGTTTCTAAGGATCTGGAAAAATTAATATCTCCAACTAAATTCAATTTATAAGGACCACCACCAACATTTTCTCAAATACTTAGACAACATGAGTTTGATAAATAAATTTCAAAGTTCATGGACGTACTTAAGAAGTTAACGATAAATATTCCTTTCACTGAAGGTTTGAAATAGATGTCCAGTTATGGAAAGTTTATGAAGGAGATATTAAATAAGAAAAGGAAATTTGGGGATTACGAGACAGTTTCACTAAGTGAGGAGTGCAGTGTTATAATTCTGAAATAGCTTCCTAAGAAACTTAAATATCCTTCTAGCTTAATCTTTCTCTAAATACACAAGGAATTGTTATGTGAAAAAGCTTTATGTGATTTAGGATCGGGCATTAATGTGATGCCTCTATCTATAATTAAAAGGTTACGCTTAGCCAATATTTCTCCCACTACTATAACCTTTCAGTTAGCTGATTGATCTATCATTTATCTAAAAGGAGTTATAGAAGATGTGCTTGTTAAAGTGGATAAATTTATCTTTCCTATGGACTTTTTTGTATAAGATATGGAGGAAGATAAAGAATATCCATTTATTTTGGGGAGACTTTTTCTTGTTACTGGATAAGCTATGATAGATGTGCAAAAAGGAAAGTTGAATATGAATATTAATGACCAAGAAGACACTATTGATGTTTTAAAGGCCATGAAGTATCCAGCTGAGAGAAAAGATAATGATTGTTTTTGGATGGATGAAATTGATTTTATAAGTAAAGACTATTTCCAAAAATGTTTTGAGAGTATGTTAACATATGAGATCGCAATGGACTTTCATGATGAGTCTAAAATGGTGCTAAAGAAGGCTGTGTGTATGTTCAGGAGAGGTGTGAAATGATGGAGGTTATCGAAAATAGTAAACTTTTAATTCAATCAGTTGAAAAATCTCATGAACTTAAAATGAATATACCCCATACAATTTTAAAGCCTACTGGTTTATAGAATTCATCTACACCACCAGCCTTTATATCTTCATATTTGACTCATTCACAAGACGAACCTTAATTGAATGATGAAATTAGTAAAAGATCTCCTATGAAAGAGTTATTCAAAGTCACAAAATGGCATATTTCGTAGTATACAAAGAAAATGAATGAGATTCTGATGCTCATGCATATTATAAATGCAATTAACATTTACCCCCAGAGATTTTACCTAATGACCCTGAGATAAATTCAACAGAGATGAATGATGAGCAATATAAAGTTATCAAACTAATATTTATAAGAGAATTCAAGGATATGTTTCAAAGGAACTTTGAGTTGAGAGGTGAGAATAAGGATATTGAAAGACCAATGGAAGAATTTCCTAAGGAATTAGAAAAACTTATTTCCTCAACTAAGATAAATATAGAAAGACCACCTCCACCATTTACTCAGTAACAAGGGAAAAAATTAGAAGATAACTTGAAAGACAAGAGTAACCTAGAAGAATTTGATCCAAAATCTGAATTATCTAGAAAGAATTTGATCCAAATTTTGGGAAATCATGAAGTATTATATAAAGATCCATTTTGTATACATTTCAAGGATGATATTAATATGAAAAAAGAGAAAAATAGGAGAAGAATATTGGATCTAGAAAGAAATATGAGGAACATGGATATGAATCAATCTAAAAAAGAAGAGCTAAAAGAAAATTTTAAATTTAAAGACTTTGAAGGAATCCATGGATTTGGAAAAGATTGGGCGATTGATCAAGGATTACTTAATTGGAATTTTGATCCAGGTGAAATCATTTTTCAGGCTATCAACGTTAAACCAAGTGCTTTATGCGAGGCAACCCATAGTTATCAGTGTAGTTTGATTTAGTGTGCTTGAGAGTTATTACTGTTAGTGTTGTATTGCGTTTTCTTTAGTGTGGATTGATTAGTTTGATTGATGATTGGTAGATGTTTGGAGTGTTAGTGGTTTGATTTGCTTTTTGTGTGTCATGAGGGAGGTGATTTCTTAACTTCTTATTATGGTTAGACTTATATGTTCTCTTGTAGTAGTTGGATTGACGAGTTCAATATAACTCGGGTCTAAACCAGACTTGAGTTTTAGAAGAGACATTATGAATTTTAACAATGACAGTTCCACCTCAATGTTACTTTCTTTCTCTGACTTTGTTTTCATTTGAAAGGAGTCGCAAACCTATTTGATGAGTAACTTATGGATGATCTTACACTATCCTTATAACTATTAGAGATGCTTAATTTAAAGGATTAAATGATGCTTAAGATTGGTGCTTAGGAGCCAATATATCAGGGATAATCTTATCTTTAGGATTATAATATATAAAATCATTTATAAGCACCCAATATATTTGTGTAGTGATTCAAATAGAAATTTGAAGTAATTTAGTGCGATACGATGAGATGGAGAATGAATTGACCTCAATTATCTTGTTTATTTATTTGTGTTTGTGTTACAATTTTATAAGACTTAAAGAACATTTTTTTATTCCAATACTCATACATGTTATGGTAGTAGACTTTCGTTTAGTTAATTTCGATCTGGCATGTATAGTTTAGATTTACTTTCTACTACATGTTTTATATCCTGATAAATAATTGTAGATGCTTTTGATAGACATTTGTGGCAGATAGAATTTCTAAACTGTTTTTCATCCTACTTATATTTTCTGCACTAAATGTTATACATGTTAAAAATCAAGTTTGTGGGTAGGAAGAAAAATAGATTTCAAAGCTAAGTATGCTTCCTTTTTGTTTAGTATTATTTCATGCATTTTTTAGGCTAGATTTACTTTCTCCTGCAGTCATTCTATCATGATTATGCATGTATATGAATTTAATAGGAGGTTGTAGTAGCTAGTAGATTCAATTACTTTTTCTTCTTCTACATTTTATGGAAATAAGTGTAAAATATTTAAAAATGAAAGTTTGGGGGAAAAGAAAGTTTTCTTTTGAAAAGAATGAAACTAAACTTTATTTCTCCTCAATTAGGTATATTTAAAAAATTTTAATTTAACATGAGCTTTGGTATTAGAGGCTAACTTTTGATAACTATATTTGTGTTTCTAAATATACAGTAGACTTAAGTAAAAGTTTTCAATAATGAAATTTGTTTCTAGAGTTAAAATATTTGGTACAAAAGAATATGACTATGCTTTTTCTATTTAAACTAAACGAAATTATATTTCTAAAGTATTAAGAATCTTAGAGTTTTACGTACGAAGAAAAGAATGAGGCTTTATGAAAAATCTTCAAAGCTAATATGAATTTGTAAAGTGAAGGAATGTGAAAACTTTTAACTTTAAGAAGAGGATAGTGAAGTTCAAAATTATTAAAGGCTATCCAAATATAGTAATCCTCATCTGAAAATCAAGAAAAAAAAAGAAGGATTAAAAATCATCCTCAAAGAAGAAAAAAAGAACAGGAAAAGAAAAGTATGTGAGGAGAAGCTTGAGGAGATGTCTAATCAAAAATTGGCTTCATTTGAATCAACTTGAGGAAGAAGGCTTTATTAAACTTTCTAAACTTGTATTTGAGTGCTAGCATCCTTACTAATAAAGATCTCATGAAGTTCTTTTTCATCTGGATACTCTAAGTGACTTTAATATGAGAAATTATAATTCTTCTTGAAATGAATATGGAATAAGAAATCTTAGACTTGACTACTAAGTATTCCTACATTTTTAGTTTAGACTTAAGTTGTTAAAATTCTTTTTAGTAGTTGTGCTATTATTATTAGACCAAATTATAGAAATTTAGAAGTTAAAACTCTGCACCATAAGTGATATTTTTATGTAGTAAAAGTGTTACGTGAGGACAACAAACAATTAAGTTTGGGGGATTTTGATACGTCTAAAAAATTGTTCAATTTTTCATATGCTTTTAATGCTTATATTTGATGATTTTCAATGATATTTCACTTTAAATGAATGTATTTTGTATATTTTTGTTTTTAGGTATAGAAAATGGAGTATTGGAGAAAAAGAAGTAAAAAAGATGCAATTTGGAGCAAAAACGAGCAAGAAAGAAAAGTTTGTCCTGGTCTATCTATTAGGAACACAACATAACTAAAACGGGGCGAAACGGAGCTAAAAGGAGCCAAATGAAGCAAGCTAGTGGAGTTGCATAGGAAGAGCTCTGACAACACCAGAATTGGTGTCGATAGCGCCAGAGAGCAGAAAATCACGTCAAAATGGCGCTGACGGCACCCAAAACGACGTTGACAGCAGCCGAGACGGTTTGGAGGCTGTTTTGGGCAAATTTCTATTAGATTCAATGCATTTGGATGCTTTTTGGAGGATTTCTTGAGGCATCTCTTAGAAAATTCATTCTTGCACTACAATAGAGTACTTTTATGTCAGAAAAAGTGGTGTGTGTGGTGTGTGTGAGTGAAAAAATGTGGAGAATTTTAGAGATCTTAGAATAGGAGTAGACATGTAGATTTTTACCATTTTAGAGAGATTGGTGAGGGGATTTTGATAGAATACGTAAGAAAATGTTATAGCATTGCATAGATCAGTGGCAAACTTTGTGGGAGAGTTTTTTATCTTTCTTTCAAGGGGAAAAAGCTAAGTATTGTGTTCTTCATTATCTTAGGATTTTATAAACACTTATCTAGTGGATTTGCTTTGATTTAATGAAGTTTTTTTGTTGTACTTTCTTCATGCTTTGTGATGTGTTTCTCTTACTCTTTCTTCTTTTTTGGAAATAATTGCCTGAGAAGATTATGTCATTATTTTCATTTTACTTTTCTTTTTTAATGAGTAGGATACATGTTTAGGATTTTGGGATGCATGGTAGAATAAGTTTTAATCATAAATGTGATAGTTTTTACTTGCACTTCATTTACATTATAATAAAGGCCTGTTGTAGTTTTAAAATTCATTGTAATTACATTAAGACCCGAGAGGGCGGTGTAATTCTCAACAAAGTGAAACCACAATCAAATTACATGGATGGTTAAATTCATGGGGGTTGGATGCAAATAAATAGGGAAATATACTTTGATGGGCATAGAATTGAAGATTTTAGGGTGACAGACTAAAATCCCCAATTCAGTCTTAGTGTTTAAAGAACTAAAGCGAGAGTTAGCCTTCATGGGAAGGGAAGTGGGAGCTCTAGACTGGGAGCTAGTTTCCTCCTAGCCTAGCCACAAATTTAGATACTAAACCTAAGATTAGCCAATGATTTTCTATAACACTGAATCAGGGTAGAGAACTAAAATTGCTCCTATTTGGCACATAAAATATTTAATGTATCTCATTCCTTTACATTATCCAATTCCGTACATAAGAATAGTAGTTTTTAACATCTTAAAGTTCTCCAAATCAACTTATCCAAAAATGGTTAACTTCAAAGTTAATAGTTACATTTAGGAATAGTAAATATCCTTACATTTAACATTTACATTTAGAAGTAGTTACTAAATAAAACACCATTTTAATTGACATTCCAAACTAAGGACTAATAGTATTACACTGGAATTTAACTAAGGACATATTTCCTCGCTTCCCTATGGGATCGATAAACGGGACTCCAATAGAGCACTATATTACTTGAGTAACGTATACTTGCATTTAAATCATTGTAACTATATAGAATATATGAAATTAAGCATACAAAAAAAGCGCATCAAGTTTTCTAAACATAATAATTTAACTTAAGAAAAATTTAAAATAATTCCAGTTAATACTAAAGGTGTAAAGATATTAAGTAATTAAGTCTAAGGTTTTTTATCCTTTATTTCTTTCAAGAAAAACTGCAATTTGTTATATTAAAGTCACTTAGGAAATTCATATGAAAAAAAACTTCATAAAACCTTATTAATATTAATAATTAAGTTTAATATTCAAATCAAAAGTTTAGAAAATGTATCCAAGTCTTTTTCCTTAAGTTGATTCAAGTAAAGCCAATATTTAATTAGACATCTCCTCAAGCTTCTCCCCGCATCTTTTCCTTTACTTTTATTTTTATTTTATTATTTTATTCTTTTTTTCTTTTTTTTTGTGAGGATTACTATATCTAGATAGCCTTTAATAATTTTCAATTTCACTATCCTCTTCATAAAGTTAAAATTTTTTTACATTTCTTCACATAACAAATTTATATTAACTTAAAGATTTCATAAATTTTAATTCTTTTCTTTTTACATGTATCTTTACAAATTTTCTTTACTGAAAATAGAAAAACATAGTAATATTCTCTTTTACAAAATATCTTAGCCCCTAGAATTAACCTTTATTATTGAAATTTTTTTCTTAAATTTACCATATATTTAGAAACAAAAATATAGTTATTTAGAGTTAACCCTTAATACCAAAGGTCATGTTAGCTTTAAGATTTTGAATCTTTATTTAAGTGAGCACAAATAAAATAAAGTTCTATCTCACTTTCTAAAAATGATTTTTTTCTTCCCCCCCCCCCCC
>JXCR01146854.1:63409-173551 GCA_002079205.1 Phalaenopsis hybrid cultivar | reverse complement strand
CCCCCCCCCCCCCCAAACTTAAATTTTTAAAAGAATTTTTTTTACATGAAGAACTTTAAAAATGAAGGTGAAAGAAAGCGTTAAATACATAAAAAAAATCATACATGTTGGAGATTCTGATTTTTGAAAATATATTTTGAAATACTGCAGGTGCTAATATAAAAACTACAAGGCTAAAAACATTAAATTACACATAATTCCTATAAAATTTGCTGAGAAAGAGCTAATCATAATACACAATAAAGTATTGAAAATAACAACAGAACTAAACAAAATTCTAAAAATGAAAAAAAAAATTTCACAATATAGTTTTACATAAAATAACAAAAGTGTCTCAACAACAACATAACATAAACAATACAATCACACAGTACAAAGACATACATACAAACAAACAAAAAGATTGCCAGTCATCATATTCCTTATCATCAACATCTAACTTCTGCTGCTAATATGAAGTATATGTAGAGTGAATAGGGAATTGAACTGTTTGGTCACCCCTAAGGTATCTCACTAAAGCATCATCATAAGCAACATCATACTCAGATTTCTGGTGAATCAGATCATCACTATGAGCATTTCTAGCCTCCATATTCTGCATCCTATGATCCATCCTCTAAATATCTGCCCGTTGAATCATCATCTGGTCCAAAAACTCCCTGTTGCTGGGGTCACTTGAAGTAGGCTCACTAAAAGTAGGGGTTCTATAAGAAGAAGAAATATCACGGGCCTATCTTCCAGATCTCCAATCAACATGGGACTCATAAGTTTTGATGTTGGCAGGCCCAATCGGTCTCTAAGGCTCAATCCTCTCCTCATCATGTCTAAAATCAACTCTTTCATGCTCACAAAGTGTGTAAATGAGAGTAGGGTGTGCCAATCCACCAGTGGCTTNTAAAACGAATGACACTGGCATCTATAAACATCATCTAATTAATAAAACTGATTAATTTTCTTGCAGTAAACTCCACCCTTTTTCCTTGAACAAAAACAAAATCATCAGAAGCCTCATGAAGGTTGGCATAAAATTCCATCACAATCCCAACTATCGCATCGACAGTGAAATAGCGGAAGTTTTCCCACTGCTGAATGATTATCAATCGTTCAACTTCTCCCCCCGGATTTTTAAAACCTTGGTCCTGAATCACTTTTTTATTTCCTTGAAGACTATTAAATCAAGCACTGGCTCTAAAGCTAATAAACCTTTGCTCTTCAAATTCTTCTTTTCTCTTGCTCGATCTAGGTGTCATAGGAAATCTAGAAAAAAATTGAAAAAAAATCTAAATAAATCCCAAAATTCAAAAAATCAAAATGTAAATCACTTTAAACTTAAATCCACTAAGTAAGAGGTCTTCACCAAAGCACTTTCTCAAAATGTCTCAAAAAAATTTCAAAATTTTAGATCTAGTCAATGTGAGAAAAATCTTTGGTAAAAATAAAAAATTTTTACTTTAATGTGTAACTCTTACCTATAGATGATGAAATCTGAAGCTTTATCTCTAAATCACCTAAAATCCACCCAAAGTCAAGCCTTAGGTGCAAAACTGAAGGTTGAAGGTGACTTAAGGTGTAAAAATGGAGATTTGCGGTTAAAATCATGAATTAAACGATTAATTCATTGTTCTCAAGTCGAAGGCGTCGTCGGTGCTAAAGGACCGAAATTCACAATTATTTATCTAAATTTTTAAATACACATTTCACAAACAATCATTTTCTCAAACCACAACAAACTGTCTTTTATATATGAAAATACACTTTTTACAAACACATTTCACAAATCACAAATTCACACCTATTAAGCAAACTAATTATAAATTATCTTCGAAATCAAGCCACAACACTAAATGCTGACACGAAACTATACACATAATCAAAGTTTAGAATTCTAAAGTAAAAATAAACCAAATCAAACCTGACTAAATCCACACAATTACAGTAAATACATAAACACTTTTAAGCAAGTAGAGAATTCACAATCTTCAATCATTCAGCCTCATCTTCAGTGTTTTCACATCCTCTAACATCTTCCATAAATTGGTAATGAACATATAGGTTGTAGAAGGATCAGTACGGGAATTGATCTACAAATTTTCTTCGATCCACCCCTTTTCTTTAAACATCTGAACTAATCTTGCTTAAAAAATTCCAGTGTGATCAAAATTTTCTTTCATTATCAAATCTTAGTAATCAAAAAGGTACTTGAGATCTCCCACTGCATTCATAATACTCTCAAGTTCTCTTTTAATTTTCTTCCATTTCTTCCAACTGTTGGTGGCATTAATGGAGTTGAAGCATGTGAATAATGATCTATAATAACATTTAGGGCTTCATTTCCATTGTCAACATACTAATCATCAATAGGAATCATGTGCTCCCACGGTAGTAAGACTTTTTCCCACATTTCATATGGCACTTGGGATTGACTGCAAATAAAAAAAATTGTAGAAGGATGCTTAAGTACATAAATTGACCCATTCATAATGATTCTCATCACAAAGTTAAATATAATTGAACCTATATAGATAGATTTCTCCATTTAAGTACAGTAGTTTAAAATAACACTCTCCTTAGTGACTCTAGTGATCTTTATAGTAGGGAGTAATTTTGCACAATTAAAGAAATGCCACTGCTTTGAAATTAGATTAAATGATGAAGCAGGAAAACTAATATATCCTTCATCTCATACTTCCCACATATCACTTTCATCCGTTAAAAAATTATAAATATCTTGCATCAAATCTCGCGTAGGAATGAAATTTGCATAATGACATATTGGAACATTTTCTATCATATACAATTCATTAATACTTGTAGGAGTAAATGGTACAGACTTACCTCATACGAAGAAAAATCCTTGGGTAATTCCATGTAGATTTTCATAGAAATCCTTCACTACAGGTACAACATGTGCAGCGGTAGTGTAACACATAAATTCCCATTGCCTTTGTAGAATAATCTTGTCAACTGGAGCACTTAGATTGATCAAGTCATGATTAATAAATCCTCTTTCCTTAATAAATCTCCTCTTCATAATAACTTTAACGTATAATCTCTACACGTCGAAACTAATAAACTTTCTTCTATTGAAAACTTCATACCTTGAAGTATTTCTATAATTGGAAGTGATGAAATTCTAAAATAGAAAGTTTCTAAGCATCCTAGGCAATTTTTAGGACTTTAAAAATACCTCCCGATGGTTAGTATGAACTGAAATCCCACCAAAGCCCGTGAAAAGTTACAGGAACAGCCAAGTGCTCATACTTCCAAGTCCTCTAACTCANAAAGACAAAGAAAACTACTCATAATCCATGGAGAAAACAAAACCACACTTTAGTTTAAAAGAAGAAATCATTTTGAAACCAAGAACAAGTCTCAATTAAAACCAAAATTAGTGTCAAAACAGAAAGATAACAACTTATCTCAAGTCCTCCACCAAACTCTTGAAGTTCCTTTGATTCTCTTCTCTTTACAATCACTCAAATAAAATAACAGAAAGGATAAATGAAATGTAAAAGTGGTGCTTGAAAACCTCTCTAAACTAACTCCCCAAATGAGAACTTTCAAAACTTTCCAAAACTTTTCGGACCTCTTTCAAAATCCCAAACTTCTTTCATTTATAATTTTCCAGAAGGTGCATTGGTTTTTCTTTAAAATATGTCTAGATTCGATGTATTTCCCCAAGAGATGCATTGTTTCGTGATAACCTATGAAGCCAATGGGTTCCTCAAAAACCTCTTCAAAATTCCCAGAAACCAAGTTTACTAGCCCAATAACTGCTATTGGCGCGTAAGTGCGGGGACTCTAGTGCTTAGGCGCCGCCTTTTCTGTTTAACTAGCGCTTAAGCGCCAAAAATCTTTGGCACATTTTTCACATTTTTGCTCCAAATTTAATCCTTTTTCACTCCTTTAAGAAATTTTCACCCTTTTTACATGTATCTACAAGAAAAACCCAAAAATACCTTCCATTAAAGCGCAATATCTCAAAAATAGGTATACAAATGTGTTNAGAACTTTCAAAACTTTCCAAAACTTTTCGGACCTCTTTCAAAATCCCAAACTTCTTTCATTTATAATTTTCTAGAAGGTGCATTGGTTTTTCTTCAAAATATGTCTAGATTTGATGTATTTCCCCAAGAGATGCATTGTTTCGTGATAACCTATGAAGCCAATGGGTGCCTCAAAAACCTCTTCAAAATTCCCAAAAACCAAGTTTACAAGCCCAATAACTGCTATTGGCGCGTAAGTGCGGGGACTCTAGTGCTTAGGCGCGGCCTTTTCTGTTTAACTAGCGCTTAAGCGCCAAAAATCTTTGGCACATGTTTCACATTTTTGCTCCAAATTTAATCCTTTTTCACTCCTTTAAAAAATTTTCACCCTTTTTACATGTACCTACAAGAAAAACCCAAAAATACCTTTCACTAAAGCGCAATATCTCAAAAATAGGTATAAAAATGTGTTTAAAAACACTATATTTTATGTGTATCAAAATCCCCCAAACTTAAAATGTTACTTATCCTCAAGTAACACTTCAATCTTTAAATACTAAATATGTATGATATGTATATGAGTTTCTTTAGGAGTTACTGAAAATTTTGATTTAGAAATTTAGGAGTCTAATTTAGAAAAAATATTAAGTAAATGAGACCAACTTAAAGTTTAGAAATTCTTAATGTTAAGAAAGACGAAAATATGAGTTTCTATCTAATTCATAAATGTATTGTCGATTTTCCAAATTTAGAATTTAGTTCTTTTATTATGTCTACTTAAAAGTTTTCATTAAAAATAATTTTACTTACTATATTATATCTATAAGCTTAAGAGTTTTTGAAGTCTTATACTTTAAAAAGATCAAATAAAGAACTAATTTTTGATTAGGCACGAATGAAAATTTAAAATAACATACTAACAGANTCTTTAAATACTAAATATGTATGATATGTATATGAGTTTCTTTAGGAGTTACTGAAAATTTTGATTTAGAAAGTTAGGAGTCTAATTTAGAAAAAATATTGAGTAAATGAGACCAACTTAAAGTTCAGAAATTCTTAATGTTAAGAAAGATGAAAATATGAGTTTCAATCTAATTCAGAAATGTATTGTCGATTTTCCAAATTTAGAATTTAGTTCTTTTATTATCTCTACTTAAAAGTTTTCATTAAAAATAATTTTGCTTACTATATTATATCTATAAGCTTAAGAGTTTTTGAAGTCTTATACTTTAAAAAGATCAAATGAAGAACCAATTTTTGATTAGGCACGAATGAAAATTTAAAATAACATACTAACAGGGATTTTTAAACCTTAATGATTCAAGTATAAAACTAAAAACAGGATTAAAATTAATTTTTGATCAAATTTTCTATATTCTTATTTCAATTTAACATATAGAGATTCAATTGACTTCTAAGCAATGGGTATAAACATCAAAGAAAATGTTGACCTCATTTTTGGTTGAGCTATAGGACTTTCTTATTGACTATTTTTAGTAGCCTAAGGTCTAGCCACAGGACTTTCCTACTAACTATTCCTAGAGAACTAGAAAGGGCACCCTCACCATTAGAAATTCTAAACTCTTCTTTACTCAACTAGAAAAGGCACCCATCTCCAATCAACATGGGACTCATAAGTTTTGATGTTGGCAGGCCCAATCGGTCTCTAAGGCTCAATCCTCTCCTCATCATGTCTAAAATCAACTCTTGCATGCTCACAAAGTGTGTAAATGAGAGTAGGGTATGTCAATCCACCAGTTCCTCTCCTAGAGCAATAGATTGAATGTTCATATAAATGATAGAGCCAACATTTATATCCATCACTTGCTGAATACAGAAGTTCAGGATGGCTTTATCCTTGGTTACTTCACTATGATGGTTTGTTGGAATCATCCTCCCAGAAATAAAAAAATTTTAGGCCTCAGACACTACATTTAACATAGAAAGGGGAAAGTTAACTTTAAATCCATTCTTTATTTTCCAAGACCCTTTCTCACTAGTCAGAAAATAAATAACTTTATCTAAGGCTTGATGTGTAGCATAAAACGAATGACACTGGCATCTATAAACATCATCTAATTAATAAAACTGATTAATTTTCTTACAGTAAGCTCCACCCTTTTTCCTTGAACAAAAACAAAATCATCAGAAGCCTCATGAAGGTTGGCATAAAATTCCATCACAATCCCAACTATCGCATCGACAGTAAAATAGCGGAAGTTTTCCCTCTGCCGAACGATTATCAATCGTTCAACTTCTCCACCCGAATTTTTAAAACCATGGTCCTGAATCACTTTTTTATTTCCTTGAAGACTATTAAATCAAGCACTGGCTCTAAAGCTAATAAACCTTTGCTCTTCAAATTCTACTTTTCTCTTGCTCGATCTAGGTGTCATAGGAAAGCTAGAAAGAAATTGAAAAAAAATCTAAATAAATCCCAAAATTCATAAAATCAAAATGTAAATCACTTTAAACTTAAATCCACTAAGTAATAGGTCTTCACCAAAGCACTTTCTCAAAACGTCTCTAAAAAATTTCAAAATTTTAGATCTAGTCAATGTGAGAAAAATCTTTGGTGAAAATAAAAAATTTTTACTTTAAAGTGTAACTCTTACCTAGAGAAGATGAAATCTGAAGCTTTGCCTCTAAATCACCTAAAATCCACCCAAAGTCAAGCCTTAGGTGCAAAATCAAAGGTTGAAGGTGACTTAAGGTGTAAAAATTGAGATTTGCGGTTAAAATCATGAATTAAACGATTAATTCATTGTTCTCAAGTCGAAGGCGCCGTCGGTGCTGAAGGACCGAAATTCACTATTTTAATTTTCAAAATTTCAATTTCCTTTCAATTTTCTCTAAAGTTTTCAGTATTTTTAAACACAAATTTTTATCTAAATTCATAAATACACATTTCACAAACAATCTTTTCATAAACAACAACAAACTGTCTTTTATATATGAAAATACACTTTTTACAAACACATTTCACAAATCATAAATTCACACCTATTAAGCAAACTAATTATAAATCAGCTTCGAAATCAAGCCACAACACTAAATGCTGACACGAAACTATACACATAATCAGAGTTCAGGATTCTAAAGTAAAAACAAACCAAATCAAACCTGACTAAATCCACACAATTACAGTAAATACATAAACACTTTTAAGCAAGTAGAGAATTCACAATCTTCAATCATTCAGCCTCATCTTCAGTGCTTTCACATCCTCTAACATCTTCCATAAATTGGTAATGAACATATAGGTTGTAGAAGGATCAGTACGGGAATTGATCTACAAATTTTCTTCGATCCACCCCTTTTCTTTAAACATCTGAACTAATCTTGCTTCAAAAATTCCAGTGTGATCAAAATTCTCTTTCATTCTCAAATCTAAGTAATCAAAAAGGTACTTGAGATCTCCCACAACATTCAAAATACTCTCATGTTCTCTTTCAATTTTCTTCCATTTCTTCCAACTGTTGGTGGCATTAATGGAGTTGAAGCATGTGAGTAATGATCTATAATAGCATTTAGGGCTTCATTTCCATTGTCAACATACTAATCATCAATAGGAATCATGTGCTCCCACGGTAGTAACACTTTTTCCCACTTTTCATATGGCACTTGGGATTGATTGCAAATAAGAAAAATTGTAGAAGGATGCTTAAGTACATAAATTGACCCATTCATAATGATTCTCGTCACAAATTTAAATATAATTGAACCTATATCAATAGATTTCTCCATTTAAGTACAGTAGTTTAAAATAGCACTCTCCTTAGTGATTCTAGTGATCTTTATAGTAGGGAGTAATTTTGCACAAATAAAGAAATGCCACTGCTTTGAAATTAAATTAAATGATGAAGCAGGAAAACTAATATATCCTTCATCTCATACATCCCACATATCACTTTCATCCGTTAAAAAATTATAAATATCTTGCATCAAATCTCGCGTAGGAATGAAATTTGCATAATGACATATTGGAACATTTTCTATCATATACAATTCATTAATACTTGTAGGAGTAAATGGTACAGACTTACCTCATACGAAGACAAATCCTTGGGTAATTCCATGTAGATTTTCATAGAAATCCTTCACTACAGGTACAACATGAGCAGCGGTACTGTAACACATAAATTCCCATTGCCTTTGTAGAATAATCTTGTCAACTGAAGCACTTAGATTGATCAAGTCATGATTAACAAATCCTCTTTCCTTAATAAATCTCTTATTCATAATAACTTTAACGTATAATCTCTGCACGTCGAAACTAATAAAATTTCTTCTATTCAAAACTTCATACCTTGAAGTATTTCCATAATTGGAAGTGATGAAATTCTTAAATAGAAAGTTTCTAAGCATCCTATGCAATGTTTAGGATTTTCAAAATACCTCCCGATGGTTATTACGATATGAAATCCCACCAAAGCCCGTGATAAGTTGCAGGAATAGTCCAAGTTCTCTTGGCGCCACCGGCGCTCTTGATGGGCGTTACCGGCGCTGAGATCCATTTTCTTGGTCTCTGTCAGTGCCCACTCTAGCGCGGTTGGCGCCAGCGGCCAAATTTTTGCAATTTTCATTTTTCATTCAATTGGATTCCAACATTTCTTCCAATACCAATATTGGACTTAATTTATAATAAATGCAATTATGTGGATTATTATCTACAAATATATGACACTTAATAAACTAAATAGTAAAACATAGACATATAAGTATTGATTGTCTCCCACAAAGCGCTTGTTTTAACATCATCAACCCGACATACCATTTGTTTAGTTGGGTTGACTTAACATTAAAACTTCTTTAAATTGAGGAATGTGTCCTTCATAATAGTGTTTCAAATGATGCCCGTTAACTTTAAATATCTTTCCAGTGTTAGGATCTTTAATCACAACAGTTCCATAATGATAAATTTTAATTACTTTAAATGGTCCTAACCATCTAGATTTCAGTTTCCCTGGAAACAATTTAAATCTTATATTACATAATAGAACTTCTTATCCAGGTTCAAATTTCTTCTGAATAATCTTCCGTTCATGTCATATTTTCATTTTCTCTTTATAGATTTTTGCATTATCATATGATTCGTTTCTAATCTCCTCAAGTTCTTTGAGTTGCAAAAATCTCTTCTCACCAGCATCATTTAGATTAAAATTTATTTTTTTAATAGCCCAAAATGCTTTATGCTCTATTTCTACAAGTGGAATGTTTTTCCAAATATCAGTCTCTATGGAGACATTCCTATAAGAGTCTTATAAGGAAATTTGTATGCCCATAATGTTGTATCAAGTCTAGCAGACCAATCAAATTTATAAGGATTTATAGCTTTTTCTAAAATGCGTTTAATTTCACGATTTGATATCTCTATCAAACCACAAGTCTGAGGATGATAAGCAGTAGAAAATCTATGCATAATATCATATTTCTTAATCAATTTTTGATTCTCTTATTTCTAAAATGAGATCCTCCATCAGTAATTATTACTCTTGACATTTTATATCTTGTAAAGATATTTTTAATTAGAATTTTAGAAACACTCCGAGCATCACATCTAAGTACAACAATAATTTTAATCCATTTGGACATATAATCAACAACAAGTAATATATATAAGTTTCCAAATGAAGGTGTAAAGGGTCCCATAAAATCTAGTTCCCACACATAAAAAATTTCAACTTCCAATGTGTAATTTGGAGGCATTTAATTTCTTCTAAAAATATTTCCTACACGTTGACATCTATCGCATGTTTTAATATATTCATTAACATCTTTAAAAATAGTAAGCCAATAAAATCTAGCATGCAAAATGTTATATGCAGCTCTGTTGTTCTAAAATGTCCTTCAAAATCAAAATCATGGCATCTTTCAATTATCTGTTGAGTTTCATCATAAGGCACACATCATCTAATAATTAGATCTTTACATTGTTTATATAAATATGGATCATCCCAAAAATAGTCTTTTGAATTATATTTATAAATTTCTTTATATGTGGATTTTTCATATCAGGTGGTAAAATATCACTTACAATATAATTTAATATATCAGCATACCACGGTACATCCATTTCATAAATACTATATAATTGTTTATCAGGGAAATTCTCTAAAATTTCATTTGCAAAATTAGTTAATATTTTTATTTCTATTCTAGACAAATGATCCCCTATTTGACCTTTCTATCAATTACAGTAAAATCAAATTCCTGTAATAGAAGTATCCATCTAATTAATATTGGTTTAGCATCCTTCTTTTGCATTAAATATTTAATAGCATAATGATCTGTATGCACTATACATTTAGTTTCAATTAAATGAGGTCTTTATTTATCAAAGGCATAAATAATAGCTAATAACTCTTTTTCAGTAGTAGTATAATTAATTTGACCTTCATTTAGAGTCTTACTAGCTGACATATAACTTTAAAAACTTTGTTGTGCCTTTGTCCTAATAGCATAATCATTAACATCGCACATTATTTCAAATGGTACTATTATAGGTGTAGTGACTAATTTTTTACTTTAATAAGATAAATGCTTTTATGCATTCTTCATTAAAATCAAATTTCGTATCTTTTTCTAAAAGTTGGCATAGAGGCTTAGTTCTTTTTTTTAAAAAAATTTATTTAGTGCCTGTAAAAGCTAGCATGTCCTAGAAACCTTCTCACCCCTTTAACACTAGTAAGCAGTGGTAATTTTTTTATAAATTGGAATTTTGTAGGATCTACCTACATGACATTTTCGTAAATTTTATGCCCAAGTAAAATACCTCCTGCAACCATAAATTGACATTTTTTCCAATTTAATACTAAATTAACTTTTTCACATACTTCCTAAACTTTTTCTAAATTATTAAGGAATAAATCAAACGAAGTCCCAAAAAAAAAATTCATCCATAAATACTTTCATTCCATGTTCTATAAAATTACTAAAAATTGACATCATGCATATTTGAAATGTTGCAGGTGCATTGCATAGTCCAAAAGGCATTCTACGAAAAGCAAATGTTCCACATGGGCTTGTAAACGTTATTTTCTCTTGATCCTCTGGAGCAATTGGAATTTGGCAATAACTGGTATATCATCAACCTGCAAATCTATCCAACATTTGGTCTAAAAAGGGTCAAGGAAAGTGATCTTTTCTGGTGGCCATATTTAATTTTCTATAGTCAATGCAAATTTGTCAACCAGATACTTGTCTTATTGGTATTAATTCATTTTTCTCATTCTCTTTAATAGTCACTCCTCCTTTCTTTAGAACATAGTGGATTAGGCTTACCCAAGCACTATCTAAAATAGGATATATAATTTCAGCATCTAACAATTTTAAAATCTCTTTTTTAACAACTTCTTTCATTATTAGGTTTAACCTTCTTTGAGGATCAGCTTAAGGTTCATATTGTTCATCTAGTTTCATTATTGGGTTTAATCTCCTCTAAGGATCAGCTTTAGGTTCGTATTGTTCATCTAATATAATTATGTGCATACCAAATTGAAGGACTAATTCCTTTAATATCTGCTAAAGTCCATCCAAAAGCTTTTTTATACTTTTTCAACATTTTTATTAACTTTTATTGTTGTATTTCGGTTAACTCGGAATATATAATAACCGGAAATGTAGATGACTATCCTAAAAATACATACTTTCAATAGGCAGGTAATATCTTTAATTCAAGTTTAGGTAGTTTAATACTTGAAGGAAAAAGATTTTTACTATCGTTTTCCAACAAGTCTAATGTTTCAACTTTGTCATGAATATAATCCAAATCTTCTTCTTTAATTTCATCTTCATTCTAAAAAATTCCTCCTTGCTTAAATTTTTCTTCGAATTCTTTCTTGAATTGTTCATTACATAGATAATCAGTTACTTCCATCTTGAAACATTCATTGTCTTTTTCTTTTGCAGGATATTTCTTAGCTTTTGCTATATTAAATTTTACTTCTTGATCAATAACTCTCACTGTTAATTCTTCTTTTTGTACATCTATTACAACTCTTCCTGTGTAAGAAATGGTCTCCCTAAAATAATAGGAATCTATTTATCTTCATCCACATCCAATACTATAAAGTTTACAGGGAAAATAAATTTATCTACTTTTACTAGTACATCCTCTATAACTCCTTTTGGATAAGTTATTGATCGATCAGCTAATTGAAAAGTTACAGTAGTAGGGAAAATTTCTCCTAAATCTAAACATTTAAAGATCGATAAGGGCATAAGATTGATACTTGCTCCTAAATCACATAAAACTTTTCCATAAAACTTTTCACCAATTGCATAAGGTATAGTAAAACTACTAGGATCTTTTAATTTTTCAGGAAGCTTTTTCTAAATAATAGTTCTAGACTCTTCAATGTGTGCAATAGTCTCATGATATGCAAACTTCCTTTCTTATTTAGTACATCCTTCATAAATTTCGTATAACTTGGCATTTGTTCCAAAACTTCAACAAAAGGAATATTTATTGCTAACTTCTTAAGGATTTCCAAGAATTTTGTAAAGTGTTTATCTTTATTTTTCTGCTTCAGTCTTTGAGGAAACGAAGGTAATGATTTTTCTAAAGAAACTAGTGTTTGTTCATTTTCCTTTTGATCATTTTCCATTTCTTCCTTCCCGTCATCAACTTTAGTTTCTCTTTGGATTCTTATTCCAATTTCTTTTCGACTCTGTAATTGAATAACTTTAATTTACTCTTTATTTTGATCTTTTGGATTAACTTTCACAGTTCTCGAAAGAATTCCAGAAGGTCTGTTACTAAGTGCAATACCAATATGTCCTAATTTATTTTCAATATTTCTAATAGCAGTCCCTTGATTCTTTATTTGATTTTCCATATTCAACATCACTTCTTATATTGTCAACTTCTTTTCCATAACTTGTGGGTTAGGATTGGAGTTAAATCCTGGAGGATAATAAGGTTGAAAATTAGGATTTCTTTAATCTTTCAGATTTATAGATAGATTCACCAAATTATTATAACTTTTCTAAATAAAATTAGGGTGATTTTTCCATCCATGGTTAAAATAGTTAGAATAGGTATTGTTATTTCTATTATTTATAGCATTTAATGTTTCATAAGATGGTTGAGTATCAATAATCTGTTCTAGTGAATTTTCCTCCAATACTGGGGTATTTGAGAATACTTCACACCTATTTGATCAATTTTTTTGGAAATAGTATCAATTTGAGATGTCAATATAGACATTACATAAGAATCATGAATGCTGGCTACTCTCTTAGGATTTACCCTTTCAGAGGGCCATTCACAATTATTAGTAGTCATTTCTTTAATTAAAGAATATGCTTCATCAAAAGGTTTTGACATTAATGATACGCCCACGACAGCATCTATAATAGATCTTAGTGATCCTACCAATCCATTGTAAAAGGTTTAAATTATTAACTAATCTGGCAATGCATGGTGCAGACATTTTCTAGGAAGATCTTTAAATCTTTCCCAGGCTTTATAGATCGATTCCCCTTCAAACTGATAAAACAAAATAACAGAAGATTCTTAAATCTTTCCTAGGCTTCATATATTGATTCCCCTTCAAACTAACAAAAAAAATGTAATATCATTTCTAAGCTTAGGAGTTTTCGAGGGTGGAAAATATTTAGCCAAGAATTTTTGTGATAGTTCTCCCCAAGTTCTAACAAATCCAGATGCTAAGGAATTTAACCAAGCCTTGGATTTATCCCTTGATGAAAAAGGAAAAAGTCTAAGCGTAACAACATCATTAGACACTATGACATATTTAAATGTATCGCAAATTTTAAGAAAGTAGCAAGATGTAAGTTAGAAATTTCAGTAAGTGATCCTCCAAACTGATTATTTTGTAAAATTTGGATAATAATAAGTTTAAACTCAAATGAATTAGCAGCAATATCAGGATTTTGAATAGTTAAATGAAGTTCATCTGTTGTTGGATTCGCATAATCTTTTAAAGGTCTTTGTCAATTCTCATTTATTGGATTTTCTATATTATTTGTCATTTCTTTCAAATTCTTATTTTCTCTTTAATATTTTTGAATCTTTCTAATAGTACGTTCTAATTCTGAATCGTAAGGTACTAAACCTTCAGATCCAATATTTTGCATGAACAAATAAAGTAAGTAAAGTAAAATTCTTTAAAAATAAACTCTTAAATAAATTTTTTTTTTATGATTTATATATATATATATATTTTATGTTTTTATATATTTGTATATATATATTATCTAAATTTTCTTCATTTATTAAAACTATTTAATTCAATTAAATTTAACTGTTACCTTCCCCGACAACGACGCCAAAAACTTGATTTCGATTTTTATATTTAAGGATTTATGAAGTTGACACCACTACAACGCCAAAAACTTGATCCTTATATGAAAAGTAAGTTTTGTAAAATATATATAATTATAAGTAATTAATAATGAGATTCTATGTAAGTATACGTATCGTTATCAAGTAATAATAGACTTTCTATTTAAGCCCCAAATATCGATGCCAAGGGGAAAGTGTAAGTTAGCAAGAAATTTATAGAAAATCAAACGAAATCGCTTTTACTAATTTCGAATGTTGATATGTCAACCAAACTAAATTACTTAACTATTAGCAAAACGAAAATGCAAATTTTGAATAATAACTACTAATCTACTAACTATGTTTATGTAATGAACATTTCTTATGTGAAGAAGCTTCCTTCCCACTACAATGAAATTCTTTTGAAATGAGATGAGATAAATGTTTTAAAATGTATTGTGCCAAATAAGAGAAATTTTAATTTTCTACCCTGATAGAGTGCATAGAAAATCATTGGTTAATCTTAGGTTTAGTTCCTAAATTTGTGGCTAGGCTAGGAGGATACAGGCTCCCACACCAGAGCTCCCACTTCCCTTCACCTGAAAGCTAACTCTCGCTTTAGTTTTTAAACACTAAGACCAAATTAGGGATCTTAGTCTTTCACCCTAATATTCTCCAATTCTACACCAAACAAAGAATGTTTCCCTATTTTTTTGATTTCTCCTTCATGAAATCAAATGTGACCCTCACTCTATTGTAGAACTCATACTCCATTTCCCGGATCATATGTTTCACAACATATTCTAACAAATCAATTGGCCAGTTTGAAAAGTAAATTAAGTTTGGAGTTGAATAATCATCACAATTTATTTTATATTTGAATTATGGCACATTCATTTTATCTCCTCTTTTCACCATATCTCAGAGAAGGGGGAAAGATAGAGGGAACTACTTAGGCTTAATGAGAAAGATAAGATAAAACACAAATTTCATATATAGAAGAAAGTTCATACAACACTAAATAAACTAGCAAACTTATCTGGAACTCTTTCTTAAATAAAATCCTTTGTAGCCTTTCTTTAGAAAGGTAGGAAGAAGAACTCTCTCACTTTTCTCCTTCTCCAACACTCTTATAGAAAGTTTCATACTAAATCTCACCATAAAAACTCTAAACTATGAATGCAAAAGTAATAATTGACTCAAATGTGGTGGTGAAATGAAGATGGATTGTGAAAATGTGGCATGGTGGAACATTGTGGAGCGAAAAATAAATGTAAAGGAGCCTGTTTTCTGATGAAATTTGGCCCCAAATAAAGCCCATGGTGATTCTTCAAGAGGTGCCTCCAAAAACTCTTCAAGAATTGTCCAAATACATTGAACCTTTTAGAAATGGGGTCTGAACCGCCTTTGGCATCGTCGGTGCCAGTCTGGTGCTGTCAGTGCTGAGTAAAAATTCTCCAGCTTTCGGTGGTTCTACGACGTCGACAGGACATGCTATACTAAGATTTTTCAAAAATTTCTAAGCCTTTATGCCACCATCTAAAAAAATACAAAATTTGATTTTAACCAGGATTGCCTTAAAGCCTTTGAAACCTTTTGAATTAATGTGTGATGCTAGTGATTATGCAATTTGAGTTGTTTAGGGGCATAGATATGATAAAATTTTTAAAGTTATATACTATGCTAGTAAGACTCTTAATGATACTTAGATTAATTACACCACCACTGAAAGAGAGTTATTAGCCATTGTGTATGCTTTTGATAAGTTTAGGTCATATCTGATTGGAGCTAAACATGTTGTGCACACTGGTCATTTCACTATTAAATATTTGAGCAAAAGAAAGATGTGAAATCAAGATTAATTAGATGGGTACTTCTGATGCAAGAGTTTGATTTTGTAGTAGTCGATAGGAAAGAGATTGATAATCAAATTACTGATCATCTATCTAGGCTAGAATAGGAAGAAATACTTGACATGGAAAAAGAAATTAATGAAAATTTTCCTTATGAACAACTTTATGTTGTAAAAGGATGGGAAATACCTTGATATTGTTAAATTGTAAATTATATTGTTAGTAGTATTTTACCATAAAGATTAACAGAACAACATGAAAAGAAATTTATTCATGATGCAAAATTTTACTTTTAGGATGACCCCTATTTATATAAACAATGCAAAGATTCAGTAATGAGAAGATGTGTGTCCTACAAAGAAATTCAAGAAATTATCCATAAATGTCATGATTCTAAATTTGGACATTTTGGGAATGATAGAACTGTTCATAAAATTNCAGTATATATATATATATATATATGGATTGTAGTGGATTATGTTTCAAAATGATCTGAAGCAATCACTTTACCTTGATGTGATGCTCAGCATGTTTCAAAATTTTTAATTAAAAATATTTTTACAATATATGAAATGCTTATAGTAATCACTACTGATGGAGGATCTCATTTTAAAAATGCAACAACTGCAAGTTTGGTAGAAAAATATAATATAATGCATAAAATTACACGTGTTTATCATCCCAAGAATTAAGAATTTTTTTAATCAAAATCAAAAATGCAAATTTTTTACAACTGGCGCATGATGCGCTAGATTAGCACAAGGGGCGCCACATTCCAAAGAGCTGGCACATGATGCGCTAGAATCAACGCAAGATGCACCGCAGTGACAAAAATGGCTTAAAACATTTTGAAAGTTACTTTTTGGTGGTTTTTGGTGGGCTCTCTATATAACTCCTAAACACTGAATTAAAAGTCTAATTTTGGGGAAAAATGAGGGAGGAGTCACTAGATTTCAACTTTAATGGCGTCCCACTCTAAAAATCCCACTATATTTGGAATTTTCAACCAGAAAAAGTTTGTCAGTTTCGATGAGAAGAAGTTACATGATCGTGTTCAAGTGAAGAAGAGGCTAATAAAACAAATGGGGTTTGTGAATCGAGGATTCAATACACTAAATACTCGAGTGGAAGAGATTATTGCGTACAGACACTAGGAAGTGCTTTATTACATTACTACCGCTATAGTTGTCACTGTGGTGAAAGAACTTTATAAAAATCAACATAGAATTAACAAATGAATTGTTTATGTGTGAGGCAGGTTTGTACGATTCGCTCTTCATAAATAAATGAGATGTCTATGACTGAAAAATTTGCCTATTTTCCAATATGCAAATTTATGAACTCCATCAATACCTTACGGATGAAGATTCGGATTGGGAGGCCAGAGATGATGAAAATGTAAGTTTTTCTTCATCATTGTTAAATCCTGCTTCTAAGGCATGACACTTCTTTATTGCATCGAAATTACTTCCTACTATGAAAATCAGTTATGTAACTATAGAGAGTGCTATTTTGAATTATTGTATTCAAACTCAAAACCTATTGATATTGGAGCAATCATTGTGAAATCAGTTTTGGGTTTGATTGTTAATAGATTTGCAATTGGTCTTGGACATCCATCGACTATTTTCCTACAATGCAGTCAATCACAATTACTTAATGAGAGTTTGGAAAAGTGCATTTTCTTTGGAAGCCTGGATCCAAAAGTCTGTTGTAACTGTATTTAAGCGGGAGATGAGAATTATATGAATGTACTGATGGATCAAGCATCAACCTTACTTCAGTTTGAATGCATTTTTGAAAAGGATCAAGAAGATAGAGAATGAGGTGTAGAATATTATGCATGCAATTGGAAATGTTTATGAAATGTTGGATCACTTGGATTGTAGTCTTAAAGAACATTTTGAGCATATTGATTATATTGAAGATGGTTTGGTACATATGTTCAAGAAACATGCTTGGATTGGGAAGGATTCAACTGATGAGTTTCCTTATAAACCCTTCTACAACTTGTATGTGCACTACCAATCTATGGGAGATATCCAGGAGGACGAGAGTGTAGAAGATGTTTGAACTTAATCTATGGACGAAACAATTTGTTTAGTACAGATTGTTTTAATTATTTTTTTATGATTGAATTGCATTTAATTTTATTGTTGAACTCTATCTATATTTGAGTTTGATATTTTGATGTTTAGATTTCAGTGTTAAAATATTTTTGTTTGCTTTGAACACTGAAATATGTGTTCGTTGGCTTGAAAAAAGTTAGTTTGTAATAGTGTGAATTTTATAAATAAAAGTGAGTTTTGTGTTATTTGTGTTAATATGTGGTTATTTGTGTTAATGTGAACACTGAAATCATGCTTGCAAAGGTTCATTTGAGTTAATATGTGGTAGACATAAATTGGTATGGATCATACTTTCATAAAAAAGAAATTTAGAAAAATTAAGGCATTGGCATATGATGCACCAGATTGGCGCATGATGCGCTGGTTTACAAGACTTGGTGCATGATGCACAATATTTGGCGAAAGATGCGCTAAATTCCTGAAAACACAAGATTGCCTAAAAACAGCAAAATTGCACAGTAAAAATCCATTTTTACTTCTTGTATCATCTTCTACCTTTAAACCATAACCTTGGGCTTCACATTGAGCGCCATAGAGAAGATTTCATCTTCTCTTGGTAAGAGCTTCACTTTAACTTAGAAACTTTTTATTTTAACCTTTGATTTTTCCTATATTTTGGAAAATCATAAATCTAGTATTTGTATTGAAAACTCTTGAAGAAAACTCATGGTGATAAGTTTCTTACCAAATAATCTTACTTGGGGAAGTTATATTTTTGATTTTGTAATTGATTTGGAATTTATTTGGATTTTTGTAGAATTTAAAATGGCTCCACGAGTGAGAAGAGAAAGGTCGTCAGATGATTTTGATGCACGAAAATTTGTTAATTTGAAGAGCCAACACAATTATAACACTCAAATAGAACCAAGAACATTGATCCAGGAATGGGCATTGGCTAATCCGAGTGGCAAGATCGAGAGGTTGATCCTTTCCAAAAATTGGGAATAGTTTTGCTACACTACAGTGGCGATTGAACCAATGATACTGGAGTTTTGGGCCAACTAAAGATTCACTGATGATGATCACATACTTGTGAGGTGTAAGCAAGTTGAATTTACTATAGAAAGGATCATTGCTTTTCATGGGCTGAGGAATGTATTTCAAGATGAATAAGTTTTATTCGTGATGATTGATTCATCACTGGATGAAGTGATCGGCTTTCTGACTTATGCAAGAGGAGAATGAAGGATTTGGTCGGTACTAATAAGTTGAGGAGTTGCCCATTGGAAGCAATCGGCAGCCGGAATTGAAATCCCATCACCCTTATCAGAAGGACCTTTAATTTACATATATATATACAGTTTAGAAAAATATGAAATCAAACCGACCACATATTTCTCATACTTTAAATGAAAGAGCACTGTACCTCAAACCATGTATCTATCCTGATGGCTAAACACAAGACATGAGGATCTGTTTGGTCAGCAAAACCATTTATTTGCAGACAAGTTCCCCAATTTAAAGCAAAAAATTAAATAAGTTTTATATTAAGATGGGTTCGGATAAGCTTCCTATAAGGGCAAGCCCCTATAGTAATTACATATTAGATAACCAAAGTCACCTAAGAAAACTCTTGATAAAAATCAAGAAATGTTATCTTCAAGAAGGTCAAGGGACAGGACATTTCAACGATATCGGACAAAGAGGTGTGAAAAATGATCCCTGGATACTGCTAATATGCAAAGTACAACAATAATTCAGATTATACTTCATTTATATTTCTTTACTTTACAACAAACCAAAAATTTGATCCTGAAGAAAATTTTAAATTTAACTTCTAATTTATATATATTAGGATACTAAGCAAGTATTCATATCGGTATGAAGAAATATAGGACTTTTTTATTAAGAACTGAATATCGAACCCACAGGGAGAATACGCAATATGCACTATTGAACAACAAACTTTCTATTTTTAATAAAATGATAATTATCTAAACTAAAGATAAGTTTTTACAGTAATGAAAATTTAAATATTTTTTGTATTTTTAATATTTTGATAGAATAATAACAATTTAAAAGGATAACTAGAGTTTTTATAGAAGAAAAGCACTAAATATGAAAATGTCTTTCTTTTAGTTATGAATCAGTAACAAGTATAGGAATTCTGTTATGGAGGTATGCAAATTGTACTGCGCCAAAAATGAGCAATAATATTCTTTACCCTTACTAGAGATGCTATAAAGAATATTAGCTAATTTAAAGTTTGAATAGTCCTGAAGACTGGCTAGGCAGGGAAGATACTAGCTCTCACTTTAGAGTTCCCTCGATTCCCTCCACTTGGGACTAACATTCTCGTATCAGAATCTAAAACAATAAACCAAGTTGGGGGCTTTAATCTGTCACTTTAAAGTCCTCTAACTCTNTGACTATTTTTAGTAGCCTAAGGTCTAGCCATAGGACTTTCCTACTAACTATTCTTAGAAAACTAGAAAAGGCACCCTCACCATTAGAAGTTCTAAACTCTTCTTTACTGAACTTGGAGTTCCATATATTGGTCATAACCTGTAGCACTTAGTAGGTGGAGTCATTATGGGAGAGCTAAAGGAGAGTTTTTATAGAGATATTTGACCTTATGGTTAACCTTGGGTGTTGGCCTAGAGCTAAAGCACTCACAGCCCACACTCACACTCACTCACAACCTTAAACCCTAAATTTCTAACCTTAGTCCCTTGATCCTTTGTGATACGCATGTAGATGGTCCCCTAAACTAACTAGCCCTAGGCTAGGGTTTAGCTAAGAGCAGTACATAGAGGACCCAGATGTGGTTTCCATTGGTCCATGCTCATTTATGGTGGTTAACTCCCCAATTCTACCAAAAATACCTAGTTAGGCCTTTTGTCCCTTAACTCCCCAAAATTACCTAAATACCCTTGAAACCCTAAATTTGGCCAAAATTCTCAAATTTGCCCAAAATAGCAAAAATTGAAAAAAAAAATCATTTCAAACCTTTTGAAAACATCCAAATTACCCAAAATTACAAAAACTTGCCAAATTACCAAAATGCCCCTCTTGGGCCCAAAATTTAAAAAATTCTAAAAAACCTCAAAAATTCCCAAAATCTCTCTAACATTCCTAATTTCATTTTTCTCAACTACCGCATGACCCAATTTGGCCAATTAGACCACCTTTGACCAAGATCCCCAAAATTGCCTTTAAAGGCCCAAATTTTCCTAAATTCAACTCAAATGTCCATCAATTTGACCCCAATCTCCCCCAATTTCAATCATAAACTCAAATAACCCTATATATGTCCAAATTAAACCAAATACAAGCATAATTGGTCCATGCTTTGAGCACAATTTTGATTTGACACAAACCCCCAATTTTGGTCACATGACCTAATCTCATCAAATTGAACTCATAGCCCACTCAATTAGCCATAATTTATGTTGAAAACTATTTATAACATTCCTAAACATAAAAAATGACCATCAATTAGTCTTTATGAAATGTTAATTCCATTTAATTTTGACCCAAATCCAAAAAAGACCCAAAATTTGCACCAAATTGACTGTCTCCAAATTTCACCAAATTGATTGCCTTAACCATAAAATTGATACCCATTTTATGTTTAATACTCTTCATGAGGTTCCTATTGACCATTTTCAATAATGAATTTGGACTTATCCCAAGGCTAACCCAATTTAGACCCAAATCTAGCCCAACATGCCCAAATTGACCAAATTTCCAAAATCCTTCAAATTGACCCTCCAGCTGAACTCAAAACCCATTCCATCCTTCACCAAAATTGTTCCTTACAATAACCTAAACAAAATGCAACACTTAATTGGGCCAACTAACATGTCTAGCTTACCCTAAACCCAAGTTTTGGTCATTTTCACTCACTTGGACCTTTTCACCAAAAAATGACTTAACCATGTCTAATCCACCAAAGTAATGATTTCATAGCCACCAAAACCTTCTTAAAGACTAGGCTAAACCCTCTTAAAACCACCATGAAAAGCTATGGACCAATGGATCCCCAAATAAGGAATTTTAACCCATTTTTTGGACCTAACTTGAAATATCTCCAACATCATCACTTACCCTTGGTAGATAATCATCATTAGCCACCCCCAGACTTCCCTGAGCCAAGAGGTTACCAATGTCTGGCCAACTAGCCACCTTGGTGGCTGGAAACTTGCCAAGATAAGGGATTTTCACCCAATTTAAACCCAAAGGCCAAGTCAACCCAGCTGCTCATTGTAGCTTCTCTGCCCTCCACATAAGCAACTAAATGCACCCCTTAATTGGCCCTGACAGCCAGCCTAGGCCATTTTATTTAAACTCCCCCTCCAAGGTAAAAAAGAGAGAACTTGAAATTCTTTGGGGAGACTCTGTAAAATTTCTTCCATATCTTACTGAAGACCTCTTAAGCTTAACGAAATATTCCTTATCCACTCAAAGTTATTGCTCGAGTTCAATTTTGGAGCTCAATTTCAAAGACGAAAGAGAACATTCTCCAAACCTCTACCAAATTTAAATTAATTGCACCCATATCATCCCAACATCAAGAGAGGAAGATTCCCTCCATCACCCAATCACCCTAAGGTGAACTTCAAGCAAACACCCAGATCGACCTTGGTCAAATTTGGGTGTACAAACTTCACCATGACCAGAGGCTCAAGCTCTAGGCTCCTCAGACTCACACAAAGCTTCTACAAGCATCCAATCAAGGCTACCCCTCTTTGGCCAAGGTTTTGAAAGTTAACCCTAAATCAATCTTCTTTTAATTATTTTGGAATATAAAGTCAACTTAAGGATTCATCAACCATATGGATGTGTTTGAATAGTCAAGACGACCATTTTAAGAAAAAACACACTCAATTTCATTGAGAATCGAGTGAGATCTTAGTGTTTTAAAAAGGATGGCTTTTGGGTCCAATTCATTTGGGACGATGACCCGTGAACGTCGGATCGAGCATGATCGATCGGGCAGCCCTGATCGCGTCAGACGGAGCGTGATCCGATAGGGGCAGGAAATGAGCTAGCTAGCGGCGCCCAATCAGGTAGCGACACATGGCCTATTTGACCTGTACAAGGTTGACATGGATAAGTAGAAAAATAGGGGCTTTTTCTTATTTATTGAATGCTCAAAACTTTAAAAATACATAACTTGTGTAGAAAAATCACAAAAATAAAATAAAAATACTCTCTTTCTCAGTGAACAAAAGAGAATAATGTGGATTAAAATTTATGTCCATTTGATGAATATTTTATTATTTTAGAAAAAAAATTAGTGTTAGGAGTCTTTTAACCCTCCATGCATGTAGACTTATCACCATAGCTTGAATTTTTGGCATGTTGTAGCCTCTGTCAAGGGGAACACTCCCTGATTTTCCAAAGATAGAGGAGACCTCTAGACAGAGGTCCATATTTTTCAAGTTTATGTCTATTATTTACATAAATTAATCATAATAATCAGCGTGTTCCTTAGAAAAATCTAAGAAAATTTTGGTAGGTTCACTACGACTAGAGAACCCTTAGGAAAAATTCTCATGAGTCAAGTCATCTAAAATGAACCTAACATTCATAAACCCTAAAACACTAAGGTAATTAATTTTGGAAAACATAAATATCAAAATGACTTAGTTTTTTTATCTCCACTGTTACTTAAGATCCAAAGAACTCTCCATAAATATTTCAAAGCATTTTGAGTCCATTTGATGGCCTAAGATGATTTTCCAAGTTAAATATCTTTTTTGGCACTAAAATGATTTTTAAAAAATTAAAATATAAATAAAAAAATTATGAAAACTTGTTTTTAGAGATCTATGTGATCAAGGGAATCTTTTAAAAATAAATGTTATTTAAAATATAAACTTCATTTTTAGCTTAATTTTAGTTATTTAAAATAATTAAAATTCATAAAAATCACAAAAATAATAAAAATTCATGGAAATGTTCTAAATTTTTTTTAAAGCACTTAGAAATAATTGGAATATTTTTCCTGATTTTCTAAATAAATATATTGTATTTTGAAGCTTAAAATAATTTTTAAATGCTAAAAAATAGATTTCCACTAAAATAATTCTAATAAATCAAAGAAAAATAAAAAAAAAATATAAAATTTGTATCTCTGGGTTCTTTGACCTCAAAGAGATTTTTTTAAAAATGTAAGACTTAACTTTCCACAATTAAAATATGTAATATTTAACATGTACCACCGAAATTAAAATAATTATAATAAATGAAATAAAATTTTCAAAATAATGAAATTTTGTCCAAATGGTTCTATGGTCTAATTCTACCTCCATTAAAAATTTTAAGTGATTAGGCTTGACCTTCGTCAAGTTATTAAATTTTCTTTGAAAAATCCTATTTTTGCATGAAAATAATTACATAAATTGAATCAAATTTTTAAAAATCACATTTTCTCCTCTTATGTCTTAATTGACCCATGAATAAGGTTGGATAAAAATTTCAAAGTCATTTGAATTTAGTTTGACAAATTATGAAGTGTTAGGACCCCAGGGGCAAAAGTGTAATTTTAGGAATTTTGCCTTAATTAACATTTAGGCTTAATTCATGGAGGAAAATGGGCAACCTCTAGTCTTAATTAACTTGTTTGGATGAATAAAATTAAAAAAAGGATTAATTGGTAAAAACCAACCTCACTTTCCTAATTAAAAGGATAAATTAATAAATTTCTAAATTATTAAAATTTAAAAGTTTATTAAGATTAAATGAACCTAGGACTTAGGGGTATGATTTTGAAGTCAATAATTAATCAATTTAATACCCCTATTTGATTTTTAAATTAAATTCAAATAATGAATCATGATCACCTAAAACTTAACCTTTTTAAAGTTAATTAAGATACTCGCCTAGGTCTTAAGGGCTTAGTAGTGTTCTAAGTTAAATTAAGATTGATTAAATGAGGATTTAAAAAGAAAACATAGTTAAAAATTTAATACCTTTTAAAACACCACAAGCCCAATTAGGACCAAAATTTGGCTAAGTGTTCCAACAACACTAGCTTGCCCCCTTTAAGGTTCTTCATTCTCATAATCTTCAAAATTAAATTACAAATGATAGGTACCCTACTCTTAGGGATAATTAGGACATAAATGTTAATTGAACATTAAGGCATTCATAGAGTGAATTATTAAGCAACATAATAAGTTTAAATGAGCTCGAGGCTTTTCACCAGGTGATAAGAGGGATGCATGGACTTGCTTCTTCCTCCTAACTTGTTAGATACCTCAGAGGTATACTAAACTTAAAATGTTTTGCTTAACAAAATCATTTTTAATTAAACTCCTAAGGACCCACCAAGATATGACATAGGGTTAAGAAAAATACCAAAACCTTACTTTTCTGCCTCTACGTGAACTGCCCTCACATGCATTTTAAGTTTCAGGTGGTAGAACGAGAAGACTCACCAGGTACGCATTTTATAGTTTACAGTGTTATCTTTTATGTACTTTTTATACTTGCAAAACTTGCATGCTAAACAAAGATGTCACCCTGCATGAAAAATAAAACTATTAGTATAGTCATAAAACCAAAACTAAAACTAAAGTTAAAATCAACCAAGATAAAATTCACCGCCACAACATTCAAAATATAAAACAACACACAATTTTTAATCATAAACATTACAAAAACCAAAATTTCAACTAAATTAAGACATTTTTATCGGCTGATCGGGAAGCCCTCGGAGGAGGTAACCTACAGTTGCTAATGAGGCTTCCTACGGTCTATATGAATTTATGGAACTCATTAAGTTGAGTTTAGTAAATTTATTTTTACTAAGTGATTCCAATAGAAAATAGTGGTTCCGGAACGAGGGAAACATAGGATCCTAACTGGTGTCTCTCTAAAAAACTTTAACACCCCCAATAAAATTGAAAGAACTAAAACTGTAAGGCCACTTGATTTGACATCATAATTGGACACCCTAAAAAACTTAAACTCGTCACGTCAAGGAGCTTGAAGCTAGCACGGTGGCCAGCACAACCATCTTCAACAGCAAAACCTGTCTTCCCCAGCTAAACCATTCCTTCCTTAGAATTAAACAACAAAGCCAAAGAACTTCGACGTGTTTTCTTATGCAAAATAAATCCTCACCCTATCTTTAGACCTTTGTATAGCTCTGTTGTACAATATAAGCCCTAACTCAATATAGGATTTCGAGGTTGTCGTTTGTCACAACCTAAATTCTCATATCTTCCAAACTATTTGTGTGATCACTTCATACAATTGTAAGCCCTAATCAAATAAAATTGGTATGATAAAACACCTAAATATTCCTCCTCAAAATTAAACCCAAATAATAGGATAGATCGGGATGTCACCGAGGTTCTCCTCCAAATCCATGACATCCCCTAGTTCTTTCTCCTTTGGATTCAAAAAAAAAATGTTTCAAATTCAAACCAATCCCATTTCACACCTCTCTGTCCAATCTCGTTGAACAGTCTTATCCTCTTGAAATCCTTAAAAATAATATTTCCTGATTTTTATCGAAAGTTTTCTTAGGTGTCTTCGGTCTTTTAGGATGTAATTACTGTAGGGGCTTGCCCTTATAGGAAGCTTGTCAGAACTCAACTTAATATAAAGTCTATTTAATTATTCATATTAGATAAGGGAAATTGTTGGCAAATAAAACAGTTTCACAGACCAAACAGACATCATATATTTCTCAGTTTATTTGTTCGAGCTTCATCCCCAAGTCTTGTGTTTATCCTTTGGGATAGATATAGGGTTTGAGGTATAGTGCTCTTTCATTTAAACTATGAGAAATAGGGGGTCAGTTTGATTTCATTTTTTTCTAAACTTAAATCTATATGTCCTTTCGAAGAGGGTGACGGGATTTTCATTCCGGTGACCGGTGGCTTCTTACGGGAAACTCCCCAAACCAAAATAGCACGGACAGCTTCTAGCGACTGCACGGACAGCTTCTGGCAACTCCACTGGGGCAAGTTTCTCTTTCCATTTAATTCTGGAAAGTAATATCTTCATATGTCGATAATGTGTTCATATCCCTCTTAGACAAAAGTTACCATTCTTCCGTTGACATACTTTACCCATTTCTATTATGAGAAAGTACGACCAACTCTTTGGACTTCAGAACTACCAGTTTGATTACCTTTGAACATAGGGGTTCAGGAGGCCGTTAAGGAAACTTTAAATTTTCGTGAGGGGTTGGACCCCAATAGGTGTTTTGGTGGACTAGTTCTACCTAGGCATTGTGTGTTGCTAAATTGGTCCTACACTGGGTCCTGAACACTTCACATCTCCCTTCCAAATATGATTTGCTATTTTGCAAATTAAATCAAATTGTGTTGTGCTGCGCGTGCTTTAAAATTTTCTTATATTAATTAAAATTTTCTACTTTAAAATGACCATTTTACTAAAAATTTTAAAATTCTCACAAACTATGACTTACCTGGTCTACAGACCAACCTCTGTAAATTTTTAGTGCTTGCACTAAAGACTATAGGGTTTCGGTCATATAGCTAACCCCAAAACTTTCTATTTTAAAGCTGCTACAATGGCCTACCAATGCTGACCTTTTCATAAAAATTGCCAACAAGCCATGAAGCCGGCAACGTTGCTCCCGCCATTAAGTTCGAAGTTGGATTTGAAGACCTCGAGGTTATCCTCGGGAAGGCTCTGTTCATCGTGATGAAAGTCGCTACTCCAAAAATTCAGGAGCCCTCTACTGAATTTGACCTGACTATCTTCAAGACTTCCTTTCGTACAAGAAAGCCAAGATCACTACCGTCGTGGCACCCACCAAGCCCGCTGTCACCACTGTTACTAATGGGAAAGAAGTAATGATTATTGAAGATCTGAATGATGGATTGGTTGTCACGCCAACAATATTCAAAATTGGATCAAGTTTAAGAACTGCACCACTAACCTGAACTCAAAAGAGAAACCACAACAGAAGCGTTCGGAGGGCTACGAAGGCCCAGACTTCAGAGGAAAAGCCTCATCAAGAGAAGTTATGAGTACCAGAAGTATATCCACTTTTGCGGGGTACTAGATTCCATTCTTTGATAGATACCAACCGGTACGAAAGTATTCAAAAGATCGCCACTGCATTACCATCACTTCATGGACAGGGTGTGGAGATAATGAAACATACTCCTATTACCCAAGTCAGTTCAATTTTTTAGAGGCTAGCCGCCAAAGAAGGTTATTCAGTGAATAAACTACTTAAGCGAGTGGGGCATGCAATATCCCCTCGCATGAAGAAGGAAATTTTAAAGGATGTTAGATCCGCTAAAAAATCTCAGAAATTAACTGAGCCTTTGCCTACTTGTAATCCCATCTGATTCTGCTTAGGAAGCAGAGCTTAAACTGGTATTGTCACCGCAGATTCTACCGCTACCAGGACCACAGGCTGTCTGCCAATTAAGTCAAGACTGGGTCCAAGAATCCTACCAATCACCCACTACAAGGATATTCGTAAAATTTCAAAGTAAAATATAAGGAGATTACCCAATACAGTAGCTGGTTTGCACCATTGGGAACATACTCTTCCTCGACATACCGATGTTGATGTTAGGACACTCCGTCCTGAGACATCATCGTCAAAGAAAAAAATATGGATACCCAAGGCCGCTGTACCAATACAGTCTAGTAAGCTCGCATGGCAAGATCATGGAATCAAACCAGGGTCTGAAGTATTTGACATCGTCTCAGCAATTTCCAGTGAAATGGAAGAATAAGAGGAGGTCCAGCAGAGTCCTCCAGATCTTAAGTTAATCGAAGAAAAAGTTGAAAAGCTCAGGGCCGAGATTTCCATGTTGGCTCAGGAACACGGAGTTTCCATCGATAACAATGATGAATATTTTGACTATAATGACTACCTTAAAGAAGATTTCATGGATGTAAATGTCATCAAAATTAGAGTCGCTACATCTACGCGTGAGGCTGAACCTCTCGTAGGGCTATCCTCATAAGAGATGAACAAGTTAGTCAACTAGACAAAAGGATAGAAGAAATGGCCGCAAATATGACCGTCATGGCCACCATTCAAGGTAAATCACAAGCATTGCAACTAGCATCTCCAGATATCAACCAACCAGAGATAATACACAATATAAATAAAAAAAAGAAGTTGCCTCGGGAAACAGAGATGAGCAATAGAAGAAGGATTCTCGATCCGGCGCCATACTGGAGAAAGAATTCATGCAAATGGTCGGACAAGTTTGGGAGGCCTTAAGCCATTCTAAGAGTGGTGCATTGATTCTAAAAAGTAGACCTTACCCAGAAGAATTCAATGATGTACCCTTCCTTAATGGTTTTGTTGCCCTATCTTTAAAATATATGATAGAATTGGAAATTCCAGATAACATTTAGCACACTTCCGAGAAATAGCGAGCCTTTATTCTTTCAATAGTTCGTCAGTAGCTTGTCAAGGATCACCTTCGATTGGTATGTCCATTTGCTCAACATATCAGTAAAAACATTTTCTGAGCTGGAACAATTATTTATGAAAAAATTTGCCAGAGCGCAACATCATGTCTCTATAGGAGAGCTCATGATGGAAAAGCAAAAGCCCAATGAGAATTTAGTGGATTACATTTTGAGGTGGAGAAACCTTAGAATGAAATGCGAACCTCAGCTACAAACCTTGACAGGCTATATTTTGAGGTGGAGAAACCTTAGCATGAAATGTGAACCTCAGCTACAGGAACATCAAATGTTAAAATTCTTACTCAAAAGCATTCATGGCCCAGTAGCTTTCATGCTCAAGGGACTCACCATCAAATCCTTCAAGAAGCTCCTCAGTAACGCCAACTGTCTTCAAGAAGAAATCAAACAAATGGATTCACACAAGAAGTCCAAGGCAACCAGAGTATTTGGAAAGAAGTCAGGAATAGTTGCGACTGTCAACAAAAGTAAATAGCCAATGAAGATATATGAAGAAAATCTTTGTCAGTCTTCATTGCAGGAGGCTCAGAAATAGAATAGACAGTCCAACCAGCGACCATCTCAAGAAGGGTCACCTCAAACAAGGAATAAGAGAATATCTCTGGCAGAACCGTAGAAAATGGTGTAATCTTTCAAAGATGAATCTATATCCAAAATGTTCAAAAGTCTGATAAAGAAGCCTGAGTTCAGACTACTAAAGCTAAAGAAGCCCGAGGAAGTTGACAAGAAAGATCAACCAAATTATTGCTCGTATCACCGATAGCTCGGACACACTATAGAAGAATGCTTCATTTTTAAGGATTGGCCCAAAAAGAATCTTAAAACGAAGGGAATATAACGATCCCAAAAAAATATTTAAAAGACCCTGAAAAAGGTTATATAAATATGATTTCGGCCGAACCACTCTCTCCGATTGATCCATTTACTGGAAAAGAGGGATGGAGTACAACTTGGGAAAACTCAAGAAGGTCTTAAACCAAATCCAGAATTCATCAAAAGAATCCTGCACATACCCTAGAAAGGATGGATGGAGTATGGTTTGGAACAAATTGTCCCAGAAAATATTGAATCAAATCCAGAATGCGTCAAAACAAGCCTCCGTTCAGAATCTTCAGTCTGCCAAGACCGAGATGAAGATTTCACCACAAGAGCTCTCATCATCAAAGACAATGAATAAGAAGAACACTACCACAAAGATTGATAGCACGGAAGGTAGGATAGGGGCTGCCTCTACTAGATTGGTTATCTCAGATTCGGGGAAGAAAATCCTTGAAACCCTGACTTTGTATGATTATCCTTTTGGCGCTCTCGGGACTTATGAATATAGTGATGATGATTTTTTCTATGTTTTAATTATTTCTAGTGATGACGTGATTGATTATGATTAATCTAACTTTGATCTAGATTCCCAAAAAGATTCTCAAATCATACTTGAGTCCAACAAACTCATTAACAAAACCAATGAAGACATCAATGATAACAGCTACGACAACACCGTGAGTGAGGAGCCAATCCTTGAGCGCCATGGTTCACCGCTTGCCATCAACTTAGATCTTTCTGACAAAGAAGAAACATCAAAAAATTCAACAAATGTACCTCAAGAAGAAGAGATTACATAAATAAACTTAAGGAGCGGGAAAGTGTTACCCCCGAGAATAGCTCTAGCTGATAAAGGAAAACAAATAGTAACTCAAGAAGAATTACCTCCACCTTCACTAGTGGAAGAACCACACAACCATGAGAAAATCGGAGGACCACACAAACTGGATTACAACATGATAGCTCATCTTAGGAAGTTGTCGGCCCGATTAAGTATCTATGACGCTCTGATCCTATCAAAGGAGATGAGAGAGTCTCGGGTTATAGCGTTGCTCGACCAAGAGATTTGCTTGGCTCAGTTGGCCAACACATCCTCAAATGAAGTTTGCTTGTTGAAAGAACAGCCTGGGGTGACCTTCACAGATGAAGATTTGCTACTCGGTACTGCCGACCACAACCGACCACTCTACATCTCCCGTCAACATTAGCAGATTTGTGTTGTCCAGAGTTTTAGTAGATCCTGGAGCATCTCTCAACTTGATGCGTCAACGAACACTGGCCTATTTAGACATTGAAGCTTGGGAGCTTACAACCGATAAAATAATGTTAAGAGGATTCAACCAAAAATGAGAAAGAGTCATTGGATCAATTACATTGTTTATGAAGGTTGGAGAACTAGCAACAACAGGGTTTCAACGGTCAACTTCGTCGACCGTGGATTCATGAAAACGACATGGTTCCATCATTTCTACACCAGTGCATCAAGTACTGTAAAGAAGGATAAGAACATTGCATCAAAGGAGATCTATAACTATTTTTAGTTCATGAAATTGGCATTCATGAAGATGCTGCCTACTATGCGTCTCCAAAGAAAACTGTCTTCTCTCACGAAATTGCAACAAATAAAAGTGAAAATCCAGATGAAGTATAATGGCAGGGTCATTCAACTCCACTTCAGCAATCTTCCACCACTCTTTTGCAACAAGTTGGTGGAAGTTCTTTTAGTTTGTGCACCTGAGGTCGAGGCCGGAGACGTTGATAAGCAAGAACAAACTTAATCGTTAGACGGACTAGGCCAACAATCAACATTGGTGATGAAGATAGTTCTGAAGATGAAATAATGATGACAAAATAGACGAAACCACAATACAAGATATCCTTAGAAGTGCAGAGAAAAGCAAATATGAGACTATGTACGATCGGATAAACCACTATGTGAATACTATGACACTTGCTCCAATCCTCCCTCAAAAGATTGAGAGTTTAAAGGTCAGGGAAGTCCGTAGTGCTGGTTTAAAACCAATCAAATTTTACCGTGCTTCTACCTCTACTTATCTTGAAAATCATGTAGATGATTATCCTAATGAATTAATGGAATTCATAAAGTTGGGGTAAATAAAAATATAACCCCAGTAATACAAGCTCCAAGTAGAATGCGCCTCGAAAGAGAGCAACAAGTCATTGCCGATGTAAAGAAATTAATACACGCTAACTTTGTAAAAGAAGAGCAATACCCCACATGGTTAGCCAATATTATACCTATCAAGACGAAAAGTAGACAAATTTGTGTTTGTGTCGACTGCAGAGATGTAAATAAAGCATGTTTGAAAGACGAGTTTCCACAACCAATGATGGTGGATATCGCTTCTACACATGAAATCTTCTTTTTCATGGATGGATCGTCGGGATACAACCAAATCAAGATGGCTCCCAAGGATGCAACACTTACAGCCTTCAGGACACCGATCAGAATTTTATGCTAAATAGTGATGTTGTTTGGGTTAAAGAACGACGGAGCAACATATCAACATGCAATGAAGAAAATTTTTGACGACCTCATTCACAATCAAGTAGAATGTTACGTGGGTGATTTGGTCATCAAGAACAAATGAAAAATAGACCATTTCTGCGATTTGAGGATCATGTTCAAATTGTTACGAAGATATAACCTTAAAATGAATTGCTTAAAGTATGCCTTTGGCGTTACCTCCGAAAATTTTTTCGGATTCCTTCTCCATCATCGGGGAATCGAGATCGACCAAGATAAATTAAAGCTATCTTGGAAATGCGTCCTCCTAAAACCCTAAAACAACTATGCTCCTTCGAAGGTAAGCTGGCATATCTGTGACATGCTTTATTTCTAATCTCTCAGATAGGTGTCAGCCCTTCTTGACATTAATTAAAAAGGATGTCAAATTCATTTGGGAAGAGAAATGTCAGCAGGCCATTGAGGACATTAAACAATATTTAATGACACCTCCTATTTTGGCAGCCCCTATCTTAAAGAAACCGTTGATACTTTATTTAGCGGCCTTAGACGACTCTCTCGGAGCCCTCTTAACCCAATTCAATGACGAGGGTAACAAAAATGCACTCTACTACTTGAGTCGCCGTCTGGTACCAACAGAATTAAGGTATCCACCTATTGAGAAGCATTGTCTCGCATTAATTTTCACCACCCAAAAGCTTAGACATTACATGCTCTCTCAAAAAATTACCCTAATTTAGAAAGTTAATCAATTGCAATATTTGATAACCCAGCAAACACTCTTCAAACGTCTAGTAAGATGGTTGATGATCTTATTACAATTCGATATAACTTTTATTCCCCTCCATGCTATCAATGGACAGATTCTAGCAGACTTTCTCGCTGCACACCCACTGCTAGCTGGGTCCCCTCTCGATGACGAACTACCAAATGAGCAAGTGTTACAAATGGAATTCTCTAGTGCGCAATGCTGGGAGATGTACTTTGACGGAGCATCATCAGCTAGAAAAGACAAAGGATTAGACACAGTCATACATGGCAATGCCGGGATCAGTTTGATCTTTATCATGTCAAATAAGGGTATGTTAAGGTTCTCATACCACCTGACAGAGCCGTGCACCAACAACGAAGCAAAGTATGAAGCCTTAATCACTATATTAATGTTGGCAGTCTCCATAGATATAACAAAAATTACCATCTACGGTGACTCTCAACTCTTCATCCAACAAGTCGTTGGACAATAAAAAATTCTGAAACCAAGACTAGCAGAATATTATCGATACGTGATGAAGCTACTAGAGCAAATCCCCTACTTGACTTTCTACCGGATTCCTAGAGGAGATAATGCCCATGTCGATGCTCTAGAAAAACTCACTAAGGAGCTGGCGTGTCCCCAAGAGGATTCCATTGAAAACATAGTACAAAGAAGGCAAGTTCTGTCTCGAATCGACCTCAACTCTCTATGTAAGCTCGGAAAAGAGGAAATAATGATTGCAGTTGTGGATATCAACGAAGATTGATGTAAGCCATTAATAGAATATTTGCATACTGGAAAGTTTCCGGAAGACAAGTCTGAGGCACATCACATTACAAAAAGGGCAATGTCATACGCCTTGGTTGGTGGTGTCCTCTACACAAGATCATTCAACCAGATGTGGCTACGATGCCTAAGCAAAGCCGAAGCACAAAATATCATCAAAGAAGTACATGTTAGATTGTTTAGTGCTCACCAGTCAAGACCAAAAATGAAAATGAAGATCAAGAGACTCTGATATTATTGGCCTGCAATGATGTCCGACTACATGGATACAACCAGAAAATGTCACCATGCCAAATGCCTGGGGTAGTCTTGCACCAAACTCTGAAATAACAACATCCAGCTGTTACTTCGTGGCCATTTTTCATAATAGGTCCAATAGACCCTCCATCATTTAAGGACATAAATTTATACTTGTCGCTATAGACTATTTCTCCAAATGGGCAAAGGGAGTACCATTACCAGAGGTTACGACACAATACGTCCTTCAATTCTTCAAAAGCCAAATAGTCTACTATTTTGGAGTACTACAAAGAATAATTTTCGACAATGGGATAGACTTCAAAAGCTCCAAAATCAAAAATTTCATCAAAATACATGGGATAGATTGGAGATACTCTACAATTTACTATTTCAGAGCAAATGGATTAGTTGAAGCCTTCAACAAGGCATTCATACAGATTTTGAAAAAAACATTAGATGAAAACAAAAAAGATTGGCACAATAAATTTCTAGAAGCTTTGTGGGCCTACCGAAAGATGTTCATGACTCCCACTCATTGTACACCCTACATGCTCGTCTACGGGTGTGAGGTCGTGCTATCATTAAAAATTCAGACGTTGTCTCTCAGAGTCGCTATTGTCAACCAACTCACAACAAAAGAAAGTGCAAAGCTCAAGCTCAAGGAACTAGAGAGTCTGGAAGGAAAATGAATTGAAGCACAACAACATCTGGAACTTTACCAGGTAAAAATGGTACAAGCTCATGATAAATTGGTCCGCCCAAGGATAATTAAAGTTGGTGACCTTCTCCTTGTGCTCAAAAGGCGTATTCTTACACGCCGCAAGATAGGTGAACAATTTGATTGGTTTCCGTTGATTGGTTTCATTAAAAAGGTCTACACAAGAGGAACCTACCAATTAGAAGACTTCTGGGGCAAAAGAACCCATGAAACCAATCAATGGATGATACCTAAAGATACACTACGCAAACTGACATTGCTTTCCTTCGCATGATTTGAAATTTGAAATTTTGATTGTTTTGGGGTTATCTATGTGGACAAACATCTGTGACCGGGTCCAAACTTTTTGTAACAAAATTAGCCTCAACCTAATAATTTTTTTTTTTTTGAAAAATTACACACTTGAATCTCCTCTTTTCAAACTTAATATGCTACTAAATTAAACAAAATTCACACATAAATAAATGATCTCTTCACCAAAATAAAAAAAATTCCTTTAATAAATACTTTGTTTTGTTCTTGTTCACGCTAAGTTTCTTCCCACTGACATTTTGCCTATGGTCTGCAGAGAAATGTTAGGCCAAAGGCTGATCTTCGCCTTTATAGATGGGTGGAATCTTGCTCTAAATGAAGAAATGGTGCCGCAGAGCAGTACTATAGATTTCGACATGGAATTTATCCAATTCGGCATAGAATATGAAGGGCCTTTAATGAATTTCATCAGTCAATGAGAAAAGGAAGGGCTGCCTTCACACTAAAGGTGGCCACCTAAAACAGTGTGTCACTGAAAGAAAAGAACGTGATGGTACAATAGAACCTGATGGAGGGGCCCACCCATTTACCATCCATGATAGCTAAGCCGACTGGGGGCCTACTCGCTGCTGATAATGAAAGGATATCATTTGCTCCACTATGAAAACACAACAAAGAAATGCCAGCTGATGCAAATAGAGAGCCTTCTTATGAGAAGAAAAGAGACGCCATAAAGAGGTAGATAACTTCCTCACTCCTATTCCGGAGGGACACATTTATGATCCGGGCATGAAAGAGACCTCCAATCAGCCCTCTTTGGATGAGAACCCCGAGTTTCTTACAAATCCAAAAATACTACCAACTTCAGATATTTGTGTACATTTTGCCTTATCAACAATGTCAAAATACTTGCACGAGCATCAGCTACAGGGGCATTCATGGAGTGCCCGGACTGAAACGTCTTGCATCTACAACACTACAGCACATTAGAGGAATATGCATCTACTAATAATAGATCTCAGACTGCTAATTACTTGATAGAGGCAGAGCCATATGTCCCAATGGATGCAGAGTTGTATGTTTCATGGGGTAGGAAGCCAAATGTCCTGTCAGACGCAGAATCTTGCATTCCGTTAGAGCAAGAGGTAGCACCAGCTTGGGTTCCTACTGATGTTCAAATGAGGGAATACCCATGACAACTGCAGACTTCCACTACAGTGGAATATTATAAAATGAACAAATTAAATAAAAGAGACTTTGAATTCTACGAAGAAGTACAAGGAAAATTCATCAATATACTGAAGGGATTAGAACTGTCCACCATTCTTCTCAGAGACTGACGAACAAAGTATTCTTGACTACATTTTTTACCTAAGGGACAGAGGTCCAGCATGTTTACTCATGGTAAGAACCTATTCTGAGCCGAGGAAATGGATGTAAGGAAAATGGAGGATTACTATCTAGTGTGGCTGCTGCTACAACTTCACAAATGACATATAAGGGAATCCTCCTGGGATCCTCAGACACGATCAAGTAGATACACTACCGCCAATGATAAAGTGGATGATCAAAAGAATGGTCAGACGGAGTATTTTTCCTGCTACCTGCATTCTAAATAGTTTTATTATCAACATCTACAATGAGGTTGATTGCATACCTCCACATATCGTTCACCATGATTTTGTGAGACCTTTTTGTACTGTCTCGTTCATGAGTAAAAGCAACAACTTATTTTGGAAAGAAATTGACATCATCAGCCCTGGTGAGTTAAGAGGCTCGGTTGAGATTCCCTTATCAGTTGGCTCAGTGCTCACTCTTAAAGGAAATGGTGCAGATGTTGCAAAGCATTGCATTCTCGGAGTACGACACCACAGGGGGTCCGTAACCTTCCGACGCATGGACGACAACAAGATGTCGCACAAATTTCAACTAAATCTAGAGCTGGAGGAACTAATACCTTACAAGCTATTAGAGGGTTGCACCTCTAAGCACATGCGAAGAGAACTCTTGTCCTGTAGCTTGGCTTAGAAGGTCAGCTCGATTAGAAGGTCGTCACAGCACGAACAGATAGTCAGAGGATTCCTTTCTACTTTACCACACTACAACAATATGATATGTATCAGAGATGCTCAGCCTATAATGTGTACTTGGCATGATATATTTTGGATGTACTTTGATGCATTTTGCATATTGTACATTTTGAGGCGTTGGCCTACACTTGATCTATAACATTTTGTTGGAGCAGATTAATGAAGTTTCTTGCGAAAATGTGTCCTTTTGTCAATTGCCTTTTGTGCGATGGATGGAAGCCACGAATCACATGTTGGTTCAAAATTACAATGAACAAAGAATAAAACAACAAAATCTTCGATGATAATAAAATTCAAATAAAAAAATGTAATAATAATAATAACAAACAAACAACAAAACAAATCTCTTTTGAAAAATCAACCAACTAAAATCAAATTTTGAAAACATTTTTTTCCTTTTAAAAAAAATTAATTAAACATGATAAAAACAACAAGAAAAGAAAATAAATCTATTGTGTGGATTCTCTCGATTTCGAAGTTTCTTACTCTTTATCTGCACTAATTCTTTTCACATCCCCACGAAATTTCACATTCTCCGCAAAAACTCGTAAATTTTCACAAATCCTCTTCAACAATGTCAACCTTTACATACAACACATGTCTTTAAATTAAACACTACAAACTCTGTAGAATTCACATTTTAGAATCAGTCCTTAACCTCTGATTTACACTTTTGAGGTCAATCCCTTCCTTCTGACGCTCTCTTTTGAGATTGATCACTACCGTTCAATTCTCATTTTAGAATCAGTCCTTAAAATTTGATTCACCCTTTTGAGTTCGGTCCTTACCTTTCGATGCTCTCTTTTGAGATTGATCACTACCTTTCAATTCTCATTATCGAATCAGTCCCTAATTTCTGATTCACCCTTTTGAGGTCAGTCCTTACCTTCCAACGCTCTCTTTTAAGATTGATCACCACCTTTCAATTCTCATTTTAGAATCAGTCCCCCCCCATTTTCTAATTCACCTTTTTGAGGTCGGTCCTTACCTTCTGACGCTCTCTTTTGAGATTGATCAATACCTTTCAATTATTATTATCAAATGAGTCCCTAATTTTTTATTCACCCTTTTGATGTCAGTCCTAACCTTCTGACGCTCTCTTTTAAGATTGATCACTACCTTTCAATTCTCATTTTTGAATCAGTCCCTGATTTCTGATTCACTACTTTTGAGGTCGATCCTTACCTTCCGACGCTCTCTTTTGAAATTGATGATTAACTTTCAATACTCATTTTAGAATCAGTGCTTAACCTCCGATTCACCCTTTCTAGGTTGGTCCTTACCATCTCACGCTCTCTTTTGAGATTGATCATTAACTTTTACTTCTCATTTTATAATCAATCCTTAACCTATGATTCACCATTTTGAGATCGGTCCCTGCCTTCTGACGCTCTCTCTTGTGATTGATCCTTAACTTTCAATCCTTGTCTTGGGATCAGTCCCTAACTCTTGATTCCTCTCTTCTCATGGGCAATCCTTAACTTTCAACCCTCTTCTAAAATTATTACCTGAATTTAAAATCACCTCTAGGGTCAGCACTTACAAACAGATTCCCATCTTCTATAAATTCCTGAAATCTCTTAACTCAAAATCCACTCTCAAATCTCCAACGAGAGACCCTACTTCTTAACTTTGATTAAATATTCACCAGCTATATTCCCCAGTGGAAGCAAATAGCACACACAATCTCACACCCCTTCTATGTCTCTTGACTTACGAGTTGGTATTGGTTTTGTTGATCTCGTCGGTCAATGCCAATATGTGTGGTGTGCTTGCCTAGCACACCACACCTATTAGGAGTCCATTTGTTGACCTCATTTTTGGTTGAGGTCTAGTCTTCTTCTTTAGTTTCCTAAGTTCTAGCCATATGACTTTCTTATTGACTATTCCTAGAAAACTAGAAATGGCACCCTCACCATTAGAAATTCCAAACTCTTCTTTACTCAAATTAGAGTTCCACATATTGGTCCTAACCTCTAGCACTTAGTAGGTGGGGTCATTATTGGGGAGCTCAAAGAGATTTCCTATATTGCTATTTGACCTTAGGGTTAACCTTGGGTGTTGGACTAGAGCTAAAGCACTAACAACCCACTCTTACACTCACTCACAACTCTAACCCTAAAATTCTAACCTTAGTCGCCTATTCCTTTGGGATACCATGTAGATGGCCCCCAAACCTACTAGATCTAAGCTAGGGTTTAGCTAACACTAGTACATAGAGGACCCAAATGGGGTTTCGATTGGTCCATGACACATTTATGGTGGTTAACTCCCCAATTCTATTAAAAATACCGAGCTTGGCCTTTTGCCCCTAAACTCCCCCAAATCACCTAAATACCCTTGAAACCCTAAATTTGGCCAAAATTCTCAAATTTACCAAAATTACCCAAAATTCATAAAAAAAACATTTCAAATCTTTTGAAAACATCCAAATTACCATAAATTACCAAAAATTGCCAAATTACCAAAATGCCCCTCCTACGCCCAAAATTTCAAAAATTCTAAAAAATCACAACAAATCCCAAAATATTCCAAATATTGCTAATTCCATTTTTCTCAACCACCACATGATCCAATTTGGCCACATTTACCATCTTTGACCAAGATCCCCAATAATGCCTTTAAAGGCCCAAATTTTCCCAAATTCAACTCAACTGTCCATCAATTTGACCCCAATCCCCCCCCCAATTTCAATCCTAAAATCAAATAACCCTTCATATTACCAAAATAAACCAAATCTAAGCCTAAATTTCTCATGATTTGATCCCAATTTGGATTTGAGCCAAACCCCCAATTTTGGTCACATGACCTAATGTCATCAAATTGAACCCATAGACCACTCAATTGGCCACAATTTATGTTGAAAACTCTTTATAACATTCTTAAACATCAAAATTGACAACTAATTAGTCTTGATGCGGCCTCAACTCCATTTAATTTTGACCCAAATCCCAAAAAGCTCCAAATTGAATATTTCCCCAAATTTCACCAATTTGATTGCCTTAACCCCAAAATTGGCACCCAATTTATATTGAGAACTCTTCATGAGGTTCCTATTAACCATTTTCAACAATCAATTCAGACTTATCCCAAGGCTACCCAATCTAGACCCAAGTCTAGCCTAACATGCCCAAATTGACCAAATCTTCAAAATCCTTCAAATCCATGTGAACTCAAAACCCTTTCCATCCTTCACCAAAATTGTTTATTACTATCACCTACAACAAATGCAACACTTAATTTGGCTAATTGACATGGCTAGCCTAGCTCAGACCCAAGTTTTGGTCATTTGCACTCACTTTGACCCTTTCACCAAAAATTGACTTAACCATGTCTAAGCCACCAAAGTAATGATTTCACAGCCACCAAAACCTTCTTAAAGACCATGCTAAACCCTCCTAAAACCACCATGACAAGCTATGGACCAATGAATTACCAAATGAAGGGATTTTAACCCATATTTGGACCTAACTTGAAATATAACCAACATCATAACTTACCCTTAGAGAGATAATCATCATTAGCCACCCCCTGACTTCCCGGAGCCAAGAGGTGACCAATGCCTCGCCGGGCAGCAACCTTGGTGGCAGGAAAATGGCCAAAGCCATTGCCAAGACATTGGATTTTCACCCAATTCAAACCCAAAGGCCAAATCGGCCCAACTGCTCATTGGAGCTCCTCTGCCCTCCATATAAGCAACCAAATGCACCCCTCAATTGGCCCTGACAGCCAACCTAGGACATTATATTTAAACTCCCCCTCCATGGCCTAAAAGAGAGAGCTTGAAATTCCTTGGGGAGACTCTGTATAATTTCTTCCAGTGCTTCCTGGAGACCTCTTGAGCTTAAAAAAACCTTCTCTAGCTACTCAAAGTCATTGCTCGAGTTCAATTTTGGAGCTCAATTTCAAGGCCGAAATAGGACATCCTTCAAACCTCCATTATATTCAAATTAATTGCACCCATACTATCCCAACATCAAGAGAGGAAGATCCCCCACTAAAGCCCATCACCCGACCACCCAAAGGTGGACTTTAAGCAAACCTCCAAATCAGAGGCTCCATCCCTAGGCTCCTGGGACCCACACAAAGCTTCTCTAAGCATCCAATTGAGGCTACCCTTTTTGGACCAAGGTATTGAAAGTTAACCCTAAACCGAGCTTCTTTTAGTTATGCATGAATATAAAGTTAACTTAAGGGTTCATAAACCTATTGATGTGTTTAACTAGTCGAGGCGAGCATTTTTTAAAAAAAAAAACACACTCAATTTTATCAAGAATCGAGTGAGATATTAGAATTTTAAAATGGATAGTATTTTGGTCCAATTCATTTGGGACAATGACCCGCGACCGTCGGATCGAGCGTGTATCAATCACGAGGCCCTGATCGCGTCGGATGGAGCGCGGTCTCATAGGGGAGGGAAAGGAGCTGGCTGGCGATACCTAATCAGGCAGCGACACATGGCCAGTTTGACCTCTACGAGGTTGACATGGATAAGTAGAAAATAGGCGCTTTTCTTATTTATTTAATCCCCAAAACTTGAAAAGTACATAACTTTTTGTAGAAAAATCACAAAAATAAAATAAAAATACCCTCTTGCTCAGTGAATAGAGAAAAACAATGTGGATAAAAATTTATGTCCATTTGTTGAATATTTTATTTTTTAAAAATCAAATTAGTGTTATGAGTCTTTTAACTCTCCCTGCATGTAGATTTATCACCATAGCTTAAATTTTTTGCATGTTGTAGCCTCTGTCAATGGAAATACTCTCTGCTTTTTTCAAAGTCAGAGGAGACCTCTAGACAAAGATCCATATTTTTCAGTTTATATCTATTATTTGCATAAATTAGTCATAATAATCAGCATGTTGCTTAGAAAAAATCCAAGAAAATTTTGGTTGATTCATTATTGCTAGAGAACCCTTTGGAAAATGTCTCATGAGACAAGTCATTTAAAATGAACCTAATCTTCATAAACCCTAAAAACTAAGGTAATTAATTTTGGAAAACATAAACATCAAAATGACTTGACTTTTGATCTTCACAGTTACTTAAGATCCAGAGAACTCTCCATTAAAATTTCAAAGCCTTTTGAGTTCATTGGATGGCCTAAGTTAATTTTCCAAGTTAAATATCTTTTTTGGCACTAAAATGATTTTTAAAAAATCAAAATATAACTCAAAAATTTATTAAAACTTATTTTTGAAGTTCTTTGTGATCAAGGGAATTTTATAAAAATAAAATGGTATTTAAAATAAAAACATCATTTTTACCCTATTTTTAAATGGTTAAAATAATTAAAAATTCATAAAAATCACAAAAATAATAAAGTTTGTAAAAATGATCTAAATTATTTTCTAAGTAGTTAAAAATAATTGGAATATTTTTCATGATTTTCTAAATAAATATATTGTATTTTGAAGCTTAAAATAATTTATAAAGGCTAAAAAATGGATTTCCACTAAAATAGTTCCAATAACTCAAAGAAAAATTAGAATAATATAAAATTTAATTCTCTAGGTTTGCTTACCTTAGGAAGATTTTTTAAAAATGTAAAACTTAATTTTCTGCATTTAAAATATTTTATATTTAATAAGTACGCGAAAACTTAAAATAATTATAATAATTCAATTAAAATTAAAAAAATCCTTAAATATTGTCCAAATGGTTCTCTGGTCTAATTCTACCTCTAGTAAAAATTTCAAGTAATTGGGCTTCACCTTGGTTAAGTTATCAAATTTTCTTTGAAAAATCTTATTTTTGCAAGAAAATAATTATATAAATAAAATTAAATTTTGAAAAATCATATTTTCTCCTCTCATGCCTTAATTGACCCATGAATAAGGTAGGATAAAAATTTCGAAGTCATTTGAATTTAAGTTGAAAAATTATGAAGTGTTAGAGCCTCGAGGCAAAAGTGTAATTTTAGGAATTTGGCCTTAATTAACATTTAGTTTTAATTCAAGGAGGGAAATGACCAACCTCTGATCTTAATTAAATTGTTTGGATGACTGAAATTAAAAAGGGGATTAATTGGTAGAAACCAAACTCATTTTCCTAATCAAAAGGATAAAGTAATAAATTTCTAAATTAATAAAATTTAGGAGTTTATTAAAATTAAATGAACCTAGGACTTAGGGGTATGACTTTGAAGTCAATAATTAATCAATTTAATGCCCCTATTTGATTTTTAAATGAAATTCAAATAATGAATCATGTTCACCTAGAACTTAACTTTTTCAAAATTAATTAAGACACTCACCTAGGTCTTAAGGGCTAAGTAGTGATCTAAGTTAAATCAAGACTATTTAAATGAGGATTAGAAAAGAAAACATAGCTAAAATTTAGCACCTTTAAAACACCACAAGCCCAATTACGACCAAAATTTGGCTAAGTGTTTCAACAACACTAGCTCTATTGGATGATCGGGAATGCCTCAGAGGAGGTAGCTTATGGTTGCTAACAAGGCTTCCCAAAGTTTAAATGAAATTATGGAACTCATTAAGTTAAGTTTAGTAATTTCATTTGGACTAAGTGAATCCAAAAAAAAAACAGTGCTGCCAGAACGAGGGAATCGTAGGATCCTAACCGGTGTCGCTCCAATCAACTTTAACATCCCACATAAAATTTATAGAACTACAACCATAGGGCCACCTGATTTGACATCATAACTGGACACCCTAGAAAACTTAAACTCGTCATGGCAAAGAGCTTGGAGCTAGCATAGTGGGCAGCACGACCATCTTCAACAGCAAAACCTATCTTCCCCAGCTAAACCATTCCTTCCTTAGAATTAAACAACAAAATCATAGTACTTTGAGGTTTTTTGGTTAAGCAACATAAATCCTCACCTTATCTTTAGGCTTTTCTATAGCTCCATTGTACAATATAAACCCTAACTTGTCTTAGGATTATGAGGTTGTCGTTCGTCGCGACATAAATTCTCACATCTTCTAGGCTATTTGTGTGATCTCTTTATACAAATGTAAGCCGTAATCAAATAAAATTAGTAGGATAAAATAACTAAATATTCCTTCTTAAAACTAAACCCAAATGATAGGATAGACTGGGAAGTCACCGAGGTTCTCCTCCAGATCCATGACATCCCCTAGTTCTTCCTCTATTGGATTCCGAAAAAAAGAGTTTTGAATTCTAGTCAATCTCATTTCACACCTCTCTATCTGACCCCGTTGAACAGTCCTATCCTCTTGAAATCCTTGAAGATAATATTTCTTGATTTTTATCAAAAGTTTTCTTCGGTGACTTCAGTCATTTAGGATGTAATTAACTATAGGGGCTTTCCCTTATAAGAAGCTTGTCCTAACACAACTTAATATAAACCCTATTTAATTCTTCATATTAAATTGGGGAAATTGTCGGTAAATAAAATGGTTTCGCAGACCAAACAGACGTCATATATTTCCAAATTTATTTGATCGAGCCTGATCCTCAAGTCTTGTGTTTATCCTTCGGGATAGATACAAGGTCTGAGGTATAGTGCTCTTTTATTCAAACTATGAAAAATATGGGGTCAGTTTGATTTCATTTTTTTCTAAACTTAAATCTATATGTCCTTTCGAAGCAGGCGATGGGATTTTGATTCCGATGACTGACAACTTCTTATGGGGAACTCCCCAAACTAAAATAGCGCTGATAATAAACTAACACACTAACTTGATAAAAGAAAAATACAAGGTACTAGTTTCCTAAGTTTCAACTTTAAAACCTAAGTTAGCAAGATTTTCAACTTTACAACAAATATAGAATTAAGTTAAGTTCTAAACTAACTAAATCATAAAACTCACACAGTTACTACCCTATAATTTTAAAAAAAATTACTTAAGTTCTAAACTAACTAAATCACAAAAATCACAACAGTTACTACCCTAAAATTTTAAAACAAATTACTAACTAACACAAACATTACAATACAATTAAAAATAACAGTCTCACACATCACAATGTCTAAACATGTAAACATACACACATGTCTCAAGTCCAAAACATGAAAACACATCACATCACAATTCTCAGTTAAACATAAAAGTCCAAACCACATCACATAGTTCAAACCAACACACAGATGCAAATGTAGCAAACCTAAACCACATAGTTCATATCATATTACCATCATAAAAAAATCTCTCAGCTCTACTCTTCATCCTCTGAATCACCGCTATCCCAAACTTTTGTAGGTTGATAATCGGGGTATCTAGGATATGGAGAAAATTGCACTCCTTGGTTACCCCTAATGAGGCTCTCCATAAATGAGTGCAATTTCTCCTCATAATCATTTTTTTCTCCTATTATACCTATAAGTATGATCTGCAAAACGCTCTAAATTTTGTACCCTATCAGCGGTAAAATTAATATTATCCATCATCCTCTGTAATAATTGATCTTGGGTCTCATTAGCTCACCTCGAGATGTAGAAGGACGTGAGGTAGATGGTCTAGATGTAGAAGCAGCAGAGGCAGAAGCAGCAGACATCTCCCTTCCATAGCTCTGAGAAAATCCTCCTCTCTAGCAAAAAATTGTATGCTCATCATAAGTTTTCACATTCACCTTAGTGATGGGCTTTAAAGGTAATAACACTTCCTCTCAGTTATCATATTTTACTCCAGCCTGCTCATGCATAGAAAAGATCAAGGAAGCAAATCCCAGACCTATAATTGTAACAACTGTAGTAGAACTGATGATAGTCTAATAGATTAAAGCTCTAATGTTGATGAGCTTTCCATCTTGAATAAAATATTTCAACGTCACTCTTTCTCTGGTCACTTCACTGAGATGATTAGTTGGAAGGAGACGAGCAGAAATGAAATAGTGTCAGTCTTTTGAAGGTGCACATAACTTAAAAGTTGGAAAATTTACTCTCCTCTCATTAGTAATCTTCCAAAGTACTCTTCCAATAGTAAGGTAAGAGATAATCTCGTCTAACTCCACTTCAGTAGGGATATAATTTGCATAAAAACATAATGTTTCTGGTGGTAAATGGTAAAACAAGTTGATTACCTCTGGCAAAAAAGGTACCAACTTTCCTCGAACCATAACTCGATTGTCTTCAGCTTTAGGGAGATTTGCATAGAACTCCCTTACCACAAAAATAACAGCCACAACAGAGAAATAACAGATTTCTTCCCACTATTGGTGAACAATTAAATCTTCCACGTGTCCACCCGAATTTATAAAATACTGCTTCTGAATCAGTTTGCCTGATTGCAACGCATCACTATACCGATCTTGAGCTTTTGAACTAACAAATTTACTTGAATCGAAAGGGGCTTTGTTTTTGCTTCTCTTCCTTCTTGGTGTCATTCTACAAATTTGATAAATTCCAGCAATAACTTCAAAAATTAAGTATAAACCACTAAACTAAAATTCCAAAAGCTTAAACAACACTTCCTATGCAATTCCCATAAATTTTTACTCATTTTTCACCATGAAAAGTGAATTTTAGAACTCTTCCAAATGTACTCAAAATACATGGTGAAAATCCAAAATCTTTACATAGAAGTAAAGCTCTTTTCTTAAGAAATCTGAATCTAAAAATTTTTTCTTGATTCCACCACAAAATCTCCACTTAATGGTGTATCATAGCTATCCAAAATCATGTTTTTGAGAGGTTGAAGCTGACGGGAGGATAAAAATGTCGATTTTTTGCTCAAATTTTCACTTTTAATTGTTTGTAAACCGGTTTTTGTGAATCAGCACTTAAGCGCTGGTAAGTGGCGCTTAGGCGCCTGCCTCTCGGGTTTGCTCGCGCTTATGCGTGAGATGTGGAGCTAAGGCGCCAGTGCATGATTTTCAAAAATTTCAAAATAAAGTAAAATATCTATTTGCATAAGTAAACCACCCCTAAATGGTCTCATAGCACTTAAATGACTATTTTCAACATCCTGTAACTCTCCTTTATCTCAAAATTCTCTTAAATAAATATTTCAAATTGAAGCTAAAACAACACAAAATTTCACGCAAACAAACTTATATTAATTCACAAATGAGTACAAATACATTTAAACACTTAGTTCTCATTCCAAATAGTCTTAGATGAGAAAATTTTCCTATATACAAACATTTAACAATTTTTCACAGTTAAGCACCTAAGTAACACAAACACAAAAAGCAAGTCTCAAACACTAAAACACTTAAAGACAATGTCTTTAAACAAACAAAAACATAATTTTAAACATATAACTTATTTCCATTCTTCATTAGAAGGAACAAATTCAGGTTCTTCATTAGTTTCTCCTAGGGAAACTGGAATATAAAGTTAAAAATACGGATGGTGGTGACGTGCTATGATGCAATCTTCTTCAATCCACTTTTCTTTAAGAAACATCTCCTTATCCACTTCCTTTATATAACTAGGGTGATTAAATTGCATTTTCAATTGCTATCCAATATGCTCAAGATGTGCATGAATCTCCAATACCTTAGTCTCCAGTACAAACATGGTATTTTCAATTTTATTCATCTTCTCTGATATCCCTTCAATACTAACGGCTAAGAAACTGTTATACATCTCTTTTGCACTTTGACTAATGAATTTCTTCCTCATGGTCTCATCCTTTTTATTCAAATCCATCTCCCATGAAGACATCATCTCAAAATATCTCTCTCTCTTAGACTTTAGGGCTAGAAATGATCTGGGGTGAAATTCCTTCAGTAAACCCTTCTATTTATAGGCCTAAATCCTTCCAATAACTTCTAGAAACGTTTATAAACTGCCTTGGCATGTTTTTATAAACTTCTAGGCAATTTTCCCTTCTATAATATTTATTTTTCACTTGTGTTTAAACTGACACGCTTAAGCGTCAGATTTCGCGCTTAAGCGTCAGTGCACATTTTTTGCACTCGTCAACTTAACGTCCAAATTCACATCTTAACATGTCTAGATCACTAATTAAAGTCTTAAAATCTATACTAACACATAATAGTCTCAAAAATACAACCCCAAATTTTCTTAATCACACATAAAACAACAATCCAAATATAAACACACTCATACTATGGGTTGCCTCCCACAGAGCGCTTGGTTTTACGTCGTCAGACCGACAGAACCAGTGCTTACTCCGGTTGACCCAACATCATACCATCATTAAACATATGTTGATCCCCTATAAAATAAGGTTTCAGTCTATGTCCATTAACTTTAAATATTTTCTCAGATTTAGAATCTTTAATATCCACAACGCTAAAAGGATAAACTTTAATCACAATAAATGGGCCCATCCATCTAAACTTAAGTTTGCTTGAAAATAATATTAAACTTGAATTATATACCAAAACTTGTTGCCCTGGCTAGAAATTTTTAGTAAGAATCCTTCGATCATGTCACATTTTCATCTTTTCTTTATAAATTTTGGCACTTTCATAAGATTCATTCCTTATCTCTTCAAGCTCATTTAATTGTAACAATATTTTCTCGCCAGCAACTTTCAAATTATAATTGAACTCTTTAATCGCCCAATATGCCTTATGCTCAAGTTTAACTGGTAAGTGACAAGATTTTCCAAATATTAGCCTATGTGGGGACATTCCTATAGGTGTTTTGTTTGCAGTCCTATAAGCCCACAAAGCACAGTCAAGTTTGACTGACCAGTCCATTTTTGTTAGATTCATATATTTTTCCACAATTCTTTTAATTTCTCGATTGGATAATTCAGCCAAACCACTCGTCTGAGGATGATAATTAGTAGCAATCTTATGATTTATATGATATTTTCTTAATAATTTCTCCATTATGGCATTTCTGAAATGACTTCCCCCATCAGTAATGATAACTCTTGGCATCTCAAATCTATAAAATATATTTGTTTTCAAAAATTTTGCAACACTTTGAGCATCACATCGAGGTAAAGCAACAACTTCTATCCATTTGAATACATAGTCCACAGCTAACAGAACATATAAATTTCTGAAAGATGGTATAAATGGTCCCATGAAATCTAATCTCCAAACATCAAATATTTCAACATCTAGCATATCATTGAGGGGCATCTCATTTCTTCTATAAATATTGTCTACTCTTTGACATCTATCATAAGTTTTGATATAAGCATTAACATCTCAAAAAATTGTGGGCCAATACAATCTAGATTGTAAAATTTTGTAGTTGTTTTATCAACACAAAAATGTCCCCAAAATCAGAGTTATGACATTTTTTTATAATCTCATAAGTTTCTTCTAATGGCACACATCTTTGAATAATCAGTTCCTTTCCTTGTTTGTATAAAAATGGGTCAGCCCAAAAATAAGTCTTAGCTTTAGAAATAAATTTCCTCTTATGTTGGTATGTCGTTCCATATGGTTCACAATGTCGGCATACTATAGAACATGCCACTCATTAATAGTGAACAATTTTTCATCTAAAAATGTTCATTAATTTCATTTTCAAAACATAGTGGTTTTTCTAATTCAAGCCTGGATAAATGATCAACAATTGGATTTTCAATCCCCTTTCAATCTACTATTACAAAATCAAATTCTTGCAAAAGAAGAATCCATCTTATAAGTCTAGGTTTAACATCCTTCTTTTTCATTAAATACTTAATAGCAGAATGATCTGTATACACTACACAATGAGTTCCAATTAAATATGATATAAATTTATTAAAACCATGTACTAATCGTAATAACTCTTTTTCAATTGTTGTATAACTAATTTGAGTTTCATTAAGACTTTTACTAGCATAGTAAATACTTTGAAAATTTTATCATATATTTTTCCTAAAACAACTCCAATAGCATAATCACTAACATCACACATTAATTTAAAAGGTTTTTCCCAGTTTGGCAAAATTATAGGTTGTGCAGTGATTAGATTTTCTTTTAATAACTTAAACGCTTTTAGGCATTCCTCATCAAAATTAAAAATTACATCTTTCTTTAGTAAGTGGCATAAAGGGTTAGCACTCTTTAAAAAGTATTTAATATATCATTTGTACAATCCAGCATGTCCTAAAAAACTCCTAATTTCCCTTACATTTGTTGGACAAGGTAAATTAGCGATCAATTGAATTTTATCAGGATCTACTTCCATACCATTTTCTGATATTTGAAGTCCTAATATAATTCCTTTTGCTACCATAAGTTGGCATTTTTCCCAGTTAAGGACTAAATTTGTTTCTTCACGGTGCTTAAGAACTTTGGATAAATGTTCTAAACATGTGTCAAAAGAACTTCCAAACACTCACAAGTCATCAATGAATACTTCAATCTCTTTTTCAATTAAATCACAAAAAATTTACATCATACAACTTTGAAATGTAGCAGGGGCATTACATAAACTAAAGGGCATTCCTCTAAAAGCAAAGGTACCATAAGGACTGGTAAACGTTGTTTTCTCTTGATCCTTAAGAGATATTTAAATTTGGTCATAACACGATCCAGAAAACAAAAGTATTTATGCCCAACTAGTCTATCCAGCATTTGATCTAGAAAGGGTAGATTTATGCCTAGCTAGTCTATCCAACATTTGATCTAGAAAGGGTAATGGAAAATGATCTTTCATAGTGGTATGATTTAATTTTCTATAATCAATGCATATTCGCCCACCCTGTAACTTGTCTAGTAGGTATTAACTCATTATGCTCATTCACAGTTACAATTACTCCTTTAACTTGTCTAGTAGGTATTAACTCATTATGTTCATTTACAGTTACAGTTACTCCTCCTTTCCTAGGAACGCAATAAATTGTACTAACCCATCCACTATCTGAAATAAGGTACATAATTTCAGCATCTAACCACTTTAAAATTTCTTTCTTTACAACTTCTTTCATAACAAGATTCAATCTCCTTTGCGGATCAGCCTTGGGTTTGCAGTTCTCTTCCATAAGAATTCTATGCATATAAATTGAAGGACTGATTCCTTTAATATTAGCAATTGTCCATCCAAAGGCTTTCTTAAAATTTTTCAGAATTTTCATCAACCTTTCTTCTTCTTCCATTGTTAATTTTGAGGAAATTATAGCTGTAAAGTAGAGGAATAAAAAGGCATATTTTAAATGAACAGGAAGTAACTTCAACTCTAGTTCTGGACTTTTTTCAAAAGATGGACAAAATGATTTATGTTTGTCTATCATGTCCAAAACATCAAAACTTTCTCGAAAAAAGTTTGAATTTTCCTTAAAAAGATCTTCTCATTGATTTAATTCCTCATTTTTCTCGTGTTCCAAATGTTGTACTTCAGATTTTTCTTCATAAGTAGTTCTAAAATGGCATTCACTTAGCTATCTTATAACATCCATCCTATAACATTCATTATCTTTACCTTTTGTAGGGCATTTCATTCATTTTGAAATGTTAAAAGTAACAGTTTGATCATTGATGTGCATTATTAATTCCCCTTTCTGCACATCTATCATTGCTCTTCATGCGGCTAGGAAAGGTCTCGCCAAAATGATAGGTATCTCATTATCTTCCTCCATATCTAGCACACATAAATCAACAGGAAAGATAAATTAATCCACTTTCACAAGGACATCTTTTAAAACTCCTTTACGGAATGTTATCGAACGATGTGCTAACTGCAGAGGTACAGTAGTAGGAGTATTTCTCCCAATCCCAATCTTTTAAATATTGATAATGACATAAGGTTCATGCTTGCACCTAAATCACATAAAGCTTTCTCATAGAATTTGTCTCTTATTGCACATGGAATTGTAAAGCTACCAGGATCTTTAAGCTTTTCAGGAAGCTTCTTCTGAATTATCGCAGTGCACTCCTCACTAAGTGCAACAGTCTCATTATCTTTAAATTTTCTTTTCCTGTTAAGAATATCCTTCATAAACTTTACATAGCTCAATATTTATTCTAAGGCTTCAGCAAATGGAATATTAAATATAAGCTTCTTAAATATTTCTAAAAATTTTGAAAATTGTTTATCCAACTTTTGTTGACGAAGAAATAGGTCTCTCAGAAATCTTTTGGAGTGTCCTCTTTTAATTCTTCAATTTCTTCTCTCTCTACTTCAATTTCTTTTTGAACCCGATCTTCGAAGTCTCTTCCGCTTCTAAGTTGAACTACTTTTACATGTTCATTATTCAAGCCTTTTGGATTTGACTCGGTATTACTAGGAAGTGTTTCTTGGGATCTATTACTTAATGAATTTGTTATTTTCCCAAGTTGATTCTCAATATTTCTAATTATAGCTCCTTAACTTTAAAATTGATTTCCCATTTGTAACACCACTTCTTCTATAAACAAAATTTTCTCCTTAAACTAGTGTATTACTATTGAAACCTGGAGGATAAGTAGATCTATAATTATTATTCCCTTGGTTGTTCCAATTTCTCGTAGAGGATAAGTAGATCTATAATTATTATTCCCTTGGTTGTTCCAATTTTCCAATGGGTTTCCTTGGTTGTTCCCTCATTGCTGATTATTACCACCGGAATTATTATTCTAGTTAAAGTTGGGATGGTTCTTTCAACCTTGGTTATAATAATTTGAATATGGGTTATTCTGCTTATTATTTAAGGCATTCAAAGTTTCTAATGACGCTTGAAAATCTACCATTTGGCCTAATGAATTCTCTTCAATCATGGAAATTGGGTGAGAAAAATTCATTCCAAATTGGTTTAACTTCCTTGAAATTGCAGCAAATTGATTTTCTAACAAGGTAAACACATGAGTTTCACGAATTTTGGCTACTTTCTTAGGATTTACCCTCTCAGAAAGCCATTGAAAATTATTGGTAGTCATTTCTTCAATTAAAGCATAAGCGTCATGAAATGGTTTTGACATCAATGAACCACCAACAATGACATCGATAATTGATCTAAGAGATCCAACTAATCCAGTATAAAAGTTTGAAAAATTAACCATATTGGTATAGCATGATGTGGACACTTTCTTAAGAGTTCTTTAAATCTCGTCCATGCTTCATAAATAGATTCCCCTTCAAACTGATTAAGAGATGTAATATCATTTCTAAGCTTTGCAGTTTTTGATGGTGGAAAATATTCAGTAAGAAATTTTTGTGCTAAATCACCCCAAGTTCTGATAGATCTAGATGCTAACGAATTCAACCACATCTTAGCTTTATCCCTTAGTGAGAAAAGAAATAACCTAAGTCTTATGGCATCATCTGATACACCATCGTATTTAAATGTAGCGCACAATACTAGAAAATTAGCAAGATGTTAATTTGGATATTCAGTTAGTGAGCCCCCAAACTGATTATTTGGTACCATTTAGAGAATAACAGGTTTAAGCCCAAATGAATTAGCCACTACAGTAGGTTTTTGAATACTACAATAAAGTTCATTTACCGTAGGGTTTTCATAATCTTTTAAAGGTCTAAACTCTTGATGAATTTCAGTATTTTGATTATTTTGGTCTGTCATTTCTGTATTTTTTTTTATATTTTTTAAAATTTATAATTTTTTTGATTTTTCTGATTTTTCTGATTTTTCTAACAGTAGTCCTTCAGAACCTGAATTACGCATACACTAACATATAATAAAATAAATTAAAACAAAATAAAATAAGATAAGATAACTTAAAGTTTAAATAAGAATTTCTAAAAATAAAACTTTTCTTTTAAAATCAATTTTTCTCCGGCAACGGCGCCAAAAACTTGGTCCCTGGATACTGTTAATCTGCAAAGTACAACAATAATTCAGATTATATTTCACTTATATTTCCTTACTTTGTAACAAAACCAAAAACTTGATCTTGAAGAAAAATAAGAAATTAACTTTTAATTTATATATATTGGGATACTACGCAAGTAAATATATTGTTATCAAGTAATATAAGACTTTTTATTAAGACCTGAATATTGTACCCACTGAGAGAATACGCAATATGCACTATTGAACAAGAAGCTTTATATTTTTAATAAAAATATAATTATCGAAACTAAAGATGATTTTTGAAGCAATTAGAATTTAATATTTTTGTTATTTTCAATATTTTGATAGAACAATAACAATTTAAAAAGATAACTAGAGTTTCTGTAGAAGAAAAGCACTAAATATGAAAATATTTTTCCTCTTCTTATGAATCAGTAAAAAGTATAGGAATTCTACTATGAAAGTATGAAAATTATGTTGTGCTAAATAGAAGCAATAATATTCTTTACCCTCACTAGAAATGCTATAAAGAACATTGGTTAATTCAAAGTTTGAATAGTGCGGAAGACCGGCTAGGCAAGGAAGATACTAGCTCTAACTCTAGAGTTCCCTCGATTCCCTCCACTTGGGGCTAAAATTCTCATATCAGAACCTAAAAAAATAAACCAAGTTAGGGGCTTTAACCTGTCACTTTAAAGTCCTCTAACCCTACACCCTTCAACGAATATTTCTCTATTTATTTGCACTCAATCATATGAACAAAATTTTCACTCTTACAACCTCATGTGATTCTTTCAAATATTTGACTACGACAACACCAGCTCGATTCTTACATGTTCTCACAACAAATTTTAACAACTAGATTGTCCAAATCAAGAAGTAAATGAAGTGCATGGATTTAAATCATCAAAACTTCTTCCATCATTGAAGCAATACTTAACTTCCATCCAACACTTTAATTACTTATCATTTTAAGGAGAAAGATAAGGAAAACTACTCAATGAAGTGCATGGATTTAAATCATCACAACTTCTTCCAACATTAAAGATCAATACTCTCCGTTATTCCATCCAAAACTTAATTACTTATCATTTTAAGAAGAAAGATAAAGAAAACTACTTAGAATCAATGGAGAAAACAAAACCACACTTTAGTTTAAAAAGAAGAAATCATTGTCAAACCAACAACAAGTCACAATTAAAACCAAATGTTTTCTCAAAAAAGAATAATAAAAACTTATCTCAAGTCCTCCACCAAACACTTGAAGTTCCTTTGATTCTCTTCTCTTTACAGTCACTCAAAATAAAATAATAAAAAGGATAAAATAAAAGTAAAAGTGGTGCCTGAAAATCTCTCTGAACTTACTTCTCAATTGAGAACTTTCAAAACGTTTCGATACTTTCAAGACCTCTTTCAATGTCCCAATCTTCTTTCTTTTATAATTTTCCAAAAGGTGCATTGGTTTCTCTTCAAATATGTCTAGATTTGATGTATTTCCCCAAGAGATGCAACATTTCATGATAATTTCTATCCATGGTGGTTATAACCATCTATTAAGTCAATGGGTGCCTCAAAAACCTCTTAAAAATTCACAAAAACTGAATTTACTCGCCTAAAAACTGCCACTAGGGCTGAAGTGCAGTGTCTCTAGTGCTTAGGAATGACCTTCTCTGTTTAACCGGCGCTTAAGCATTGGATCTGGCGCTTAGGCGTCAAAACTCTTTTGCACATTATTAACCTTTTTACTCCAAAATTTGCTCCTTTTCACTCCTTTAAGCATTTTTTACCTTTTTTGCATGTATCTGCAAGAAAAACACAAATACCTTTCATTAAAGCGCAATATCTCAAAAATATGTATAAAAATGTGTCTATGAACACTATATATTTTAGGCTCAAATTTGGAACATTTATTGTAGAATCTAGAGGAGGAAGAATTAGGAAATGTCATAGTTCTGGAGGAGAACCTCGGTGACTTCCCAGTCTATCCTATTTATTGACCTCAGTTTTGAGGAGAAATATTTAAATGTTTCATCTTGCAAATTTTAATTATTTAGGGCTTATATTTGTGTAAAATGATCACACAAATAGCATGGAAGATGTGAGGATTTGGGTCATGATGAACGACAACCTCGGAATCCTAAGACGAATTAGGGCTTATATTATACATTAGAGTTATACAAAGGCCTAAAGATAAAGTGATGATTTAAATTACATAAGCAAACTACCTCGAAGTCCTTGGACTTGTTGTTTAATTTTAAAGAAAGAAATTGGTTAAGATAGGGAAGACATGTTCTTCTGTTGAAGATGTTCGTGCTGCTCATCGTGCTAGCTCCAAGCTCCTCGCCATGATGAGTTTAAATTTTCTAATGTGTCAGGTCATGATGTCAAATCAAATATCCTTATGGTTGTAGTTCATAAAATGTTATGGGGCATATTAATGTTAATTAGAGCGACACCGATTAAGATCTTACGATTCCGTCATTTTGGTATAACTATTTTTAATTGGATTAACTTAGTGTAAATGAATTTACTAAACTTAACTTAATGAGTTCCATACTTTCATTTAGACTGTCGGAACCCTCGTTAGCAACTGTAGGTTACCTCCTCCGAGGGATTCCCGATCATCCGATAGAGATGTTTTAATTTAGTTACAATTTTTGTTTTGTGATGTTTGTGATTAACTTTTGAGTTGTCTTATATTTTGAATGTTGTGGCGTTGAATTTTATCTTGGTTGATTTCAATTTCGGTTTACGACTATCCTAGCAGTTTTGGTTTTCATGTGAGGTGACATCGTTGTTTAGCATACAAGTTTGTGTTTTCAATCACACATGCAAGTGAGTAAGCACAGTAACACACTAAAAAGTAAAATATGGGAGACTAGAAATGCAGGTAAAAAAAATTAGAATGAAAGCGTACCTGGATGGTCTTCCGTCATCTTTAACTGAAACTCAAAACGTATGTGAGAGCATTTTTTGTAAAGCCTGAAAAGAAGGTTTCAGTGATCTACCAAATCCTAAATAATATCTTGGTGAGCCCCTATTAATTCATTTGAGGATGGTTTCATTAAGTAAAAAATACTAAGTTTAGTAGATCTCTGAGGTCTCTAAAAGATTGGGAGGAAGAAGCATGACATGCTTCCCTCTCTCTGCCTTGTGAAAAGTCTTGAGCTCATTTAAACTTATTATATTGCTTAATAATTCAACTTGTAAATACCTCTAGTGTTTAGTGAACATTCATGTTTTAATTATCCCTAAGAGCAGTCTAATTATCATTTGTCATTTAAATTGAGAATTATGTGGGTGATGACCGTTAAAAGGGGCAAGTTGATGCTATTAAGGCTCTTAGCCAATTTCAGCTTTAACTTGGGTTTTAGTTTTTTAAAGGTGTTTAATTTCTAGTTAAATTCACTTTTTAAATCCTCATTTAACCAAATTTGATTTATCCTAGGTCACTACTAAGCCCCATAAGGTCCCGGTGGATACGCTAATAATTATTAAAAGAAATTGAATTTTAAGTGATAGTAATTTATCATCAAAATTTTTTAATGTCATTTGAAGACTAGATAGGGGTATTAAATTAGTGAGTTATTAACATCCAAACTCATACCCCTGAGTCTATGATCATTTAATTTAATAGATCTCCCAAATTTTAATGATTTAAGGAATTGCAAATTTATCCTTTGATTAAGAAAAGTGGAATTGGTTTCTACCAATTAATTCCTTATATTTCAATCATCTGAACATGTTAATTAAGATCAAAGATTGCCCTTTTCCCTTTCTTGAATTAAGCTTAAATGTTAATTAAGACCAAATTTCCAAAATTATACCTTTGCCCCTAAGGCTCTATCACTTCATAATTCATCAAATTTAATTCAAATGACCTTAGAATTTTTATTCTACCTCACTCATGGGTCAATTAAGACATCAAAAGAGAAAATATGATTTTTAAAAATTTAATTTATATAATTATTTACATGCAAAAATAGGAGTTTTCAAAGAAAATTCAATAACTTGACCAAATAAAAGCTCAATAACTTGAAATTCTTACTGGAAGTACACTTAGATAAGAGAACCACTTAGAACAAATTTCATGATTTTTTGAGTTTTATCTGAATTATGAGAATTATTTTAATTTATAGAGTATTAATTAATTATAAAATATTTTAATTGTCGAAAATTAAGTTTTACCTTTTTTATTAAATCTCTCAAAGATCAAAGAACCCAGAGACACAAATTTTATATTTTTAAGATTTTTCTTTGAATTATTAGAATTATTTTAGTGAGAAATTAAGGAAAATCCTTTTTTAGCCTTTAAAAAAATGTTTTAAGCTTTAAAATTCAATATCCTTACTTAGAAAATTAGAAAAATTATTCCAATTGTTCTTAAGAGCTTAGGAAATAATTTAGAATATTTCTATGAATTTTATTAATGTTGTCATTTTTATTAATTTTTTATTATTTAAATATTTAAGATATGGTTAAAAGATAAAATTTTTATTTTAATTACATTTTTATTTTTCAAAAAATTCCAGTGGCCGTATAGAGCTCTCAAAACCAATTTTATTAATTGTTTAGTTGTATTTTAATTATTATGATTATTTTTAAGTCTTAAAAATGTCATTTAACTTGGAAAAACAAATTAGGTTATCAAATGAACTCCAAATGTTTTAAAATTTGTATGGGGAGTTTTCTGAACTTTAAATTACAGTGGAGGATTAAAAACAAGTCATTTAGATGTTTATTTTTTTTAAATTAATTTTCTTTCTGCTTTAGGATTTTCTGAAAATTAGGTGTGTTCTTAATGACTTAGCCCATGACAAACTTTTCCTAGGGTGGGACCTACCAATATTTTTTTGAATTTTTATAAGAAATATGCTAATTATTATAATTATGTTTTCAAATTGGATGCATAAATTTAAAAAATCAGGGAATATCTCCCATGACAGGGGCAGCAACATGCCAAAATATCTAGCCATGGTGAAATATTTGAATGCATGGAGAATCAAAATACTCAAAATAGTATTTAATTAATTAAAAATAAAATATGCATGAAATGAACTTCAAACCATTTCCACATTGTCTCCTCTGTTCACTGATACACCAAAAATATATGCACTTTTAGACCCATATTTTATACTTATTTTTGGTGATATTGCACATTAATGGAAGAAATTTAGATGTTTTCTTGTAAGTTGTTTATTTTTATGACTTAAAGCAAAAAAGAAAGAAAAAATGATAGAATTTGGTGTCAAAATACCATTTTTGAAGAAGTACTCAACGCCAACCACGTCAAGGGCAGCGCCGACGGTGCAGAACAACAGAACAACTGAATTTTTACTCAATGCAGATGGCACCAGAACTAGCATCGACGGCGCCAAAGGCGGTTCAGCCCCCATTTCTAGAAGGTTCGATGTATTTAGAGGATTTTTTAAGAGATTTTGGAGGCACCTCTTTGAGAACCGACCTTGGGCATTATATGGGGCCGAAATTCATTTGGAGAGTGACTCCTTTCTACTCCAAGACATTCCTTCACGCTCCATTTTCTCCATTCTTCATAATCCATCTTCATTCCACCACTACATTGGAGTCCATTAGCAATTTTTCTTTTATATTTTAGAGTTTGTGTGGTAAGATTTAGTGTAATCCTTTCTGTAAGAGTGTTGCAGAAGGAGAAAAGTGAGAGATATCTTCTTCATGCATTTCTAAGGAAAGGCTACAAGGGATTTTCTTTGAGAAGGAGTTTCAAAAAAGTTTTGTTCATTTATTAGTGTTGCATGAACTTTCTTTAACATATGAAATTTGTGTTTTGTTGTGTCTTTCTCATGAAGTCATAGTAGTTCACTGTATCTTTCTCCTACTCTTGAGATATGGTGAAATGAAGTGATAATATGATGTGCCAATATTAAAATATAAAATAAATTGTAATGATGTTTTAACTCTAAACTTAACTTACATTCTGATCTGGCCAATTGAATTATTCAAATGTGCTGTGAAACATAAGATTCGGGAAATGGAGTATGAGTTCTACAACAGAGTGAGGATCACATTTGATTTCATGGAGGAGAAATTTGTTCATGAAATTAAGTGCTAATAAGTAGAGAAATATTCTTTGTTGGGTGTAGAATTGTAGAATCTTTAGGGCAAGAGACTAAAATCCTCAATTCGGACTTACTTTTTAAAAATTAAAGCTAGAGATAGCCTTCAGGTGAAGGGAAATGGGAGCTCTGTAGTGGGAGTCGATATCCTCCTAGTCTAGCCACGAATTTAGGGACTAAACCTGAGATTAGCCAATGATTTTCTAGGCACTGTATCATGGTAGAGAATTATAATTGCTCATATTTAGCATAATATATATTATAAACGTTTATCTCATCTCATTTCACCAGAACCTCATTATAGTGGGAATAATGCTTTTTCACATAAGAAATCTTCATTACATAAACATAGTTAGAAGAATAGTATTATTTTTTAACATTTATTTCTATTTTGTTAATAGTTAAGTACTTTAGCTTTGATAACATCACATCATTCAAAATTAGTGATAGTGATTTCGTTTGATTTTCTGTAAATTTCTTAGTAAAACTTATAATTGTCAATTTATACCTTCCTTGTAGGATTAATATTTGGGGCTTAAATAGAAAATCTTTTATTACTTGATAACGATATGTATATTTGCGTAGAATCCCATTATTAGTTTCATATAATTATATATATTTTACACAACTTACTTTTCATATAAGGATCAAGTTTTTGGCGTTGTAGTGGTGTCAACTTCATAAATCCTTACATCTAAAAAATTAGGATCAAGTTTTTGGCGTTGTTTTATGGGGAAGGTAACGATTAAATTTATGTAAATTAAATAGTTTTGATAAATTAGGAAACTTAGAGATAATATATATACTATAAAAAGATATAAAATTAAAAAAAATATAAAAAAATCAAAAATCCAAAAAGAAATTTTTTTAAGAGTTTTTTTAAAAAAGAGAATTTTATTTTGCTTTGCAAATTTTACTTTGCGAAATATTGGAACTGAAGGCTTAGTACCTTACGATTCAAAGTTAGAACGTACTTTTAGAAAAATTTGAAAACAACAAAACAAAATTAAAAATTTAAAGGAAATGGAAAATAAATTAGAAAATCCAATAAATGAGAATCAACAAAGACCTCTAAAAGATTATGTGAATCTGACAACATACTTTACTATTCAAAGTTCTGATGTTGCTGCTAATTCATTTGAGCTTAAACCTGTTATTATCCAAACGTGCAAAATAATCTGTTTGGAGGATCACCTACTGAAGATCCTAACTTACATATTTCTAGTTTTCTTAAGATTTATGGTACATTTAAATATGACAGAGTGTCTAATGTTGCTATTAGGCTTGGAATTTTTTCTTTTTCATTAAGGGATAAAGCCAAGGCTTGGTTAAATTTATTTGCACTTTGATCTATTAGAACTTGGAGAAAACTATTAAAAAAATTCTTGGGTAAATATATTCCACCCTCGAAAACCGCTAAGCTTAGAAATGATATTACATCTTTTTATCAGTTTGAAGGGGAATCAACATATGAAGCCTGAGAAAGATTTAAAGATCTTGTTAGAAAATGTCCACAACATGCTTTGTCATATTGGTTAATAATTCATTCCTTTTACAATGGATTAGTAGGATCACTAAGATCTATTATAGATGCTGCTGCATGTGGATCATTAATATCAAAACCTTTTGATGAAGCATATTTTTTAATTGAAGAAATGACTACTAATAATTTCCAATGGACCTATGAAATGGTAAATCTTAAGAGAGTAGCCGGTGTTCATGATTCTGATGCAATGTCTTTTTTGGCATCTCAAATTACTGATATTTCTAAAAAGATTAATCAAATAGTAGTGATGTATTCTCAAATACCCCCTAGTATTAAAGGAAAATTCACTAGGACATATTATTGATACTCAACCATCTTATGAAACTTTAAACACTATAAATAATAAAAATAACAATCCCTATTCTAACTATTTTAACCCTGGATGGAAAAATCACTCTAATTTTAGTTGGAATAATTATAACAATCCGGTGAATCCATCCGGAAATCTGAACACTCGAGTGAATCCTAATTTTTTACCATTTTATCTGTCAGGATTTAACTCCAATCCTAACCCACAAGTTAAGGAAAAGAAGTTGACGATGGAATAAGTGATGTTGAATATGAGAAATCAAATACAAAATTAAGGGGATGCTATTAGAAATATTGAAAATCAATTAGGACATATTGCTACTGCACATAGTAACAGACCTTCTAGAATTTTTTCGAGTATTGTGGAAGTTAATCCAAAAGATCCTAATAAAGAGCAAATTAAAGCTATTCAATTACAAAGTGGAAAAGATGTTCAAACAAGAATCCAAAGAGAAATTGAAATTATCTGATTAAAGCTATGAAATATCTTGCAATAGAAAAACATAATGCATGTTTCAGAATGGAAGTAGTGTAATGAACAGTTTAAGAATGAGTGTGAAGATAAATTAAAGCAAGGAGAAATTTTTTAGAATGAAGATGAAATAAAAGGAGAAGATTTAAATTATATTCAGGGAAAATTTGAAACGTTAGACTTGTTGGAAAATGATAGTAAAAAACTTATTCCTTCAAGTATTAAACCACCTGAACTTGATTCTATTTTTAGGAGAGTAATTTACATTATCTTTTATTTTATCTTCTGAGTTAACTAAAATTCAAGAACATAAGTTGATAGAAATTTTGAACAAGTATAAAAAAGCTTTTGGATGGACTTTAACATATATTAAAGGAATTAGTCCTTCAATTTGTATGCACAAAATTTTATTAGATGAATAAGATGAACCTAAAGCTGATCCTCAGAGAAGATTAAATCCAATAATGAAAGAAGTTGTTTAAAAAGAGATTTTAAAATGGTTAAATATTGGAATTATATATCATATTTAAGATAGTGCTTAGGTAAGCCCATTTCACTGTGTTTCAAAGAAAGGAGGAGTGACTGTTGAAGAAAATGAAAAATGAATCAATACCAATATGACAAGTCATTGGTTGGCGAATTTTTATTGACTATAGAAAATTAAATATGGCCACCAGAAAAGATCAATTTCCTTTACTCTTTCTATACCAAATGTTGGATAGATTGGCTGGGAATAAATATTATTGCTTTTTAGATGGATAAACTGGTTATCATCAAATTCCAATTGCTCCAAAGATCAAGAGAAAACAACATTTACTAGCCCATATGGAACATTTTCTTTTTGTAGAATGTCTTTTGGATTATGTAATGCACCAGCAACATTTCAAAGATGCATGATGTCAATTCTTAGCAATTTTATTAACCATGAAATGGAAGTGTTTATGGATAATTTTTTTGTATTTGGGACTTCATTTGAGTTATGCCTTAATAATTTAGAAAAAGTTCTGGAAGTATGTGAAAAAGTCAACATAGTATTAAATTGGAAAAAAAAGTCAATTTATGGTTGTAGGAGGTATTGTGCTTGGGCATAAAATTTCTTTAAAAGACGTGGATGTGGATCCTACAAAAATTTAAGTTACAGAAAAACTACCACTAACTACTAATGTTAAAGGGGTAAGAAGTTTTTTAGGACCTGCTGATTTTTATAGGCGCTACATAAAAAAATTTTTCCAAAAATAATTAAGTCGCTAGGCCAACTTTTAGAAAAAGATAAGAAATTTGATTTTGATGAGGAATGCATAAAAGCATTTGAATTATTAAAGGAAAAATTAGACACTACACTTACAATAGTACCACAGAACTAGGAAAAACCATTTGAAATAATGTGTGATGCTAGTGATTATGCTATTAGGGCTGTATTAGGACAAAGGCATGAGTAAGTTTTTGAAGTTATATATTATGTCAGTAAGACTTTAAATGATGCTCAACTTAATTATACTACTACAGAAAGAGAGTTATTAGCTATTGTTTATACTTTGATAAATTTAGACCATATTTAATTGGAACTAAATGTATAGTGCATGCAGATCATTCTGTTATTAAATACTTAATGCAAAAGTATGATGATAAACCAAGATTAATTAGATGGATACTTCTATTGGCAAAATTTGATTTTGCTGTGACTGATAGAAAGGAAAATAATAATCAAATAGCTGATCATTTGTCTAGGATAGAAATAGAAATATTAACTAATTTTATAAATGAAATTTTAGAAAATTTCCCTGATGAAGAGCTATCAAGTATTGTTGAAATAGATGTACCGTGGTATGTTGATATAATGAATTATATTGTAAGTGATATTTTACCACCTGATATGAAAATTTCACAATTAAAGAAATTTATATATGATTTAAAAGAATATTTTTGGGATGACCTATATTTATATAAACAATGTAAGGATTTAATTATTAGAAAATGTGTGTTATGAAGAAACTCAACAGGTAATTGAAAGATGCCATGATTTTGAATTTGGAGGATATTTTAGAATAAATAGAACTGAATATAAGATTTTGCAAGCTGGATTTTATTGGCCTGCTATTTTTAAAGATGTTAATGAATATATTAAAATGTGCGATTGAAGTCAACGAGTAGGAAATATTACTAGAAGAAATGAAATGCCTGTAAATTACACATTGGAAGTTCAAATTTTTTATGTGTGGCGATTAGATTTTATGGGACCATTTATGCCATTATTTGGAAACTTATATATATTAGTTGTTGTTGATTATATGTCAAAATGATGCTCACAGTGTTTCTAAATTTTTAATTAAAATTATTTTTACAAGATAGAATGCTGAGAGTAATTACTACTAATGGAGGATCTCATTATAGGAATAAGAAAATTGAAAAACTAATTAATAAATATGACATTATGCATAGATTCTCTACTACTTATCATCCTCAGACTAGCGGTTTAGCAGAGATATCAAATTGTGAATTAAACGTATTTTAGAAAAAGCTGTAAATCCTTATAAATTGGATTGGTCTGCTAGACTAGATACTGCATTATGGGCATATAGAACTGCTTATAAGACTCCTATAGGAAAGTCCCCAAATAGATTGATATTTGGAAAAACATGCCACTTACTAATAGAATTAGAGCATAAAGCATTTTGGGCTATTAAGAATTTAATTTTAATCTAAATGATGCTGGTGAGAAAAGATTACTACAACTCAATGAACTTGAGGAAATAAGAAATGCATATGATAATGCAAAAATTTATAAAGAGAAATGAGAATATGGCATGATCGAAAGATTACTCAGAAGAAATTTGAATGTGGAAAAAAAGTTCTATTATATAATACAAAATTAAGATTGTTTCAAAGAAAACTGAAATCAAGATGGTTATGACCATTTAAAGTGATTAAAGTCTATCATTATGGAACTGTTGTTATCAAAGATCCTAACACTAGAAAGGTATTTAAAGTTAATGGGAATCGTCTGAAACATTATTATGAATGGTACATACCTTAATTTAAAGAAGTTTTAAAGTTAAGTCAACCCAACTAAACAAATGGTGTGTCGGGCTGAGGACGTTAAACCAAGCAGTTTGTGGGCGACAACCCATACATATATGTCTATGTATTAATATTTTGTTTGATAAGTGTCTTATATATTAGTAGATAATAATCCTACATAATTTCATTTATTATAAAATAACTTAAATATTGGTATTGGAGAAAAAGTTAGAATTAAGTTGAACGAAAAAATGAAAGTTGCAAAATTTTGGCCACTGGCCCCGATGGTGCCCAAGAAAATGGACCTCAGTGCCGGCAGCGCCAATCAGAAGCACCGATGGCGCCTAAAGCAGTTTGACGGTCCAAACAACTTTTGGTGAACTTTAGCGAGATCTCGCTCCATAATAACCATTAGGAGGTGTTTTTAAAGTCCTAAAAACTTCTTTGGACCCCTAGAAACTACCTATTTTTGGATTCCATGGCTTCCAATTCCAGAAATACTTCAAGGTATGGAGTTTTTAATAGAAGAAAGTTTATTAGTTTCAATGTGCAGATTTTTTACGATAAAGTTATTACGAAGTAGAGATTGATCAAGGAAAGAGGATTTGTTAATCATGGATTGACCAATCCAAGTGCTCCAGTTAACAAGATCATTTTACAAAGGCAGTGGGAAGTTTTGTGTTACACTACCGTTGTGGTTGTTATGCCTATAGTGAAGGAGTTCTATGCAAATCTACATGGAATTTCCCAAAGAGTTGCCTTCGTATGAGGTAAGGTTGTACCATTTACTCCAGTGAGGAATAATGAATTGTATATGATAGAAAATGTTTCAATCTGTCATTATACAAATTTCATTCCTACGCGAGATTTGATGCAAGATGTGTATAATTTTCTGACGGATCAAAGTGATATGTGGGAAGTATGAGAGGAAGGATATATTAGTTTTCCTGCTTCATCACTTAATCCAGTTTCGAAGCAGTGGCATTTCTTTATTTGTGCAAAATTACTCCCCACTATGAAGATTAGTAGAGTAACCAAGGAAAGTTATATTTTAAACTACTGTACTCAAATGGAAAAACCTATTGATATAGGATCAACCATACTTAAATCTATTATGGGCATCATTATGAATGGGCCAATTTTTGGACTTGGGCATCCTTCTACAATTTTTCTAACTTTTAGTGAATCCCAAGTGCCACATGAAAGTTAGGAAAAAGTTTTACTCCATTGGAGCTCATGATCCCTATTAATGATTAGTATGTTGGCAATGGAAATGAAGCAATAAATGCTATTATAGATCATTCTTCACATGATTTAACTCTATTAACACAACCAACAGTAGGAAGTTCGCTTGCTTTGGAGAAGAAATTAAAGAAAATTGAAAGGGAACTTCAGAGTATTATGAATGCAGTAGGAGATCTTAAGTACCTTTTTTATCACCTTGATTGGAGAATGAAAGAAAATTTTGATCATACTGGAACTTTCGAAGCAGGATTAGATTGGATGTTCAAGGAAAATGGATTGATCGAAGAAAGTTCGACAGGTCAATTCTTGTACCAATCCTTCTACAACTTATATTTTCATTACCAATCCATGAGAGATATTAGAGGAGGTGAAAGCACTAAAAATGTAGCGGAATGACTGAAGATGTTGGACTCTCTACTTGCTTAAGAATATTTATGTATCTGATGTATTTGTGTGGATTTGATTTGATCTGGTTTGGTTTATTTTTGCTTTAGAATTCTGAATATTGATTATGTATATAGTTTTGTGTCAACGTTTAGTATTGTGGCTTGATTTTGACGCTAATTTATAATTAGTTTGCTTCATAGGTGTGAATGTGTGATTTGTGAAATATGTTTGTAAAAAGTGTATTTTCATATATAAAAGTTAGGTTGTTGTTGTTTGTGAAAATGATTGTTTGTGAAGGTTTATTTGTGAGTTATTGTTAGACAAAAATTTGTGTTTAAAAATACTAAAAAACTTTGAAGTAAATTAAAAGAAAATTGAAAATTTGAAAAAATCAAAATAGTGAATTTCGGGCCTTCAGCGCTGACGACGCTGGCATGGACGCCTTCGATCTGATAATAGTAACAACCCCTTTAATTTACGATTTTTACTGCAAAACCTCAAGTTTTACCCCTAAAGTCATCTTCAACCTTTGGTTTTCACACTTAGGGCTTGATTTTGGGGGATTTGAGGTGATTTAGAGGCAAAGGAACTTGGGATTTCATTTTCTCTAGGTAAGAGCTACACTTTAAAGTAAAAATTTTTTATTTTCACCATAGATTTTTCACACATTCCTTAGATCTGAAAGTTTTTTTTTTTTAGAGATTTTGAGAAAATGCTTTGGTGAAAAACTTTTACTTAGTGGATTTAAGTTTAAAAAGATTTGTATTTTGATTTTCAAAATTTTGGCATTTAGTCAGATTTTTATAAATTTTTTCTAGATTTCTTACGGCACCTAGATCGAGTAAAAAAAATAGAATATGATGAACAAAAGTTTTTTAGCAAGAAAATAAGAAAGTGATTCCGGATCGAGGTTTCAAAAATTAAGGAGAAGTTAAACGATTGATTATCGCTCGACAGTGGGATAACTTTTGCTATTTTACTGCCGAAGCGATTACTGGAATAGTTATGGAATTTTATGCCAACTTTTTGGAAGTTTCTGATAATATTGTTTTTGTTCGAGGAAAAAGGGAAGAAAAATAAATGAGTTTTATCAAATAGAAGATTTTATAGATGCTAGTATCATTCTTTCTCTGTGATAAATGAGGCCTTAGATGAGGTTATTTCTTTTCTGACTAGTGAGAAAGGGGCTTGGAAAGTAAAGAATGGACTTAAAGTCAACTTTCCCCTTTCTATGTTAAATGTAGTATCTAAGGCCTGATATTTTTTTATTTTTGGGAGGATATTTCTTACAAACCATCATAGTGAATTGAACAAGGATAGAGCCATCTTGAACTACTATATTCAACAAGTGATGGATATAAATGTAGGCTCTATCATTTATATGAACACTTGATCTATTGCTCTGGGAGAGACCACTGGTGGATTGGCACACCCTCCTCTCATTTATACACTTTCTGAGAATGCAGGAGTTTATTTCGGACCTGAGGAGAAGAGGATTGAGCCTCTAAGAACGATTGGGCCTACAAACATTAAGACTTATGAGTCCATGTTGATTGGACATCTTGAAGTAAGGCAAGGGATATTCCTTCTACTTTTAGGACCCCTACTTTTAGTGAGCCTACTTAAAGTGACCCCAGCAATAGGGAGTTATTGGACCAGATAATGATTCAATAGGGAGATATTTTGAGGATGTATCATAGGATGCAGAACATAGAGTCCAAAAATGCTCATACAGATGATCTAATTCGCCAGAAGTTTGAATATGATGATGCTTATAATGATGTTTTAGTGAAATACCTAAGGGGTGATCATACCGTTCAGTTCTCTATTCACCCTGTTTATACTCCATATCAGCAGCATAAGTTATGCATTAATGATGAAGAAGATGATGATTGGTGATCTTTTTGTTTGTTTATTTGTTTATGTTGTACTATGTGATTGTATTGTTTGCTTTGGGATATTGTTGAGACTCTGTTGTTATGTTGTAATGTGAAACTGTAATGTGTAAAACCGTTTTCATTTTTAGAATTTAGTTTAGTTATGTTGTTAGTTTCAGTACTTTGTTATATTTATTGTAATTAACTCTTTCTCAGCAATTTATATATATTCTGTGCAATTAAATGTTTTAAGTCTTGCAGTTTTTCATATTAGCACCTGCATTTCAGAATTTATTTGTAAAAATCAGAATCTTCAACAGGTATGAATTTTCTTTATGAATTTAATGTTTTCTTTAACCCTTTTATTTTTAAAGTTCTTCATGTAAATCTTTTAAAAAAAATTTAAGTTTGGGGGAAGAAAAATTATTGNTGAAAAGAAAAGAATTAAACTTTATGTAATTTTTAAGTTAATATAAATTTGTTAAGTGAAGAAATGCAAAAATTTTTTAACTTTAAGAAGAGGATAGTGAAGTTCAAAATCATTATAGGCTATCCAAATATAGTAATCCTCACATGCATAAAAAAAAAAGAAGAAAGAAAAGAAAAAGGGGATTAACAATGATCCTAAAAAGTAAAGAAAAAAAAAAGAAAAAAAAATGATATGGGGAGAAGCTTGAGGAGATGCCTAACTAAAAATTGGCTTCACTTAAATCAACTTAAGGAAAAAGACTTGGACATATATTCTAGAAATAGATGATCAGAAATCTTAGACTTAATTACTGAATATCCTAGCACATTTAGTATTAACTGGAGTTATTTTAAATTTTTCTTAAGCTATACTATTATGTTTAGAGAACTTAAATATGGAAGTCTAGAAGTTAAATTCTTTACCATAAGTCTTATTTTTATGTAGTAGATGAGTTACTTGAGGACAAGCAATATGTAAGTTTTAGGGATTTTGATACACCGAAAATACATGCATTTTTAGAACCATATTTTATACTTATTTTTGGTCTTATTGCACCTTAATGGAAGGTATTTTGATGTTTTTATGCAAGTTGTTGACTTTTAGGACTTAATGTAAAAAAGGAATCAAAGACGATGAAATTTGGAGTCAAAATGATGTTTTTGAAGAAGTGCTCAACGCCGACCGTGATGAACAATAGAACAACTGAAATTCTTAATCAGAGCCGATGGCGTTAGAACAAGCCCTAATGGAGCCAAAAGCGGTTCAACCACCGTTTCTAGAAGGTTTGATGTATTTGGATGACTTTTGAAGCATTTTTGGAGGCTCCTCTTGGAGAATTGACCTAGGAAAGTGACTCATTTTCGCTCCAAGACATTCCTCAACACTCCATTTTCGCCATTCTTCATAATCCATCATCATTCCACCACCATATTGGAGTCCATTAGTGATTTTTTTTAAGTTTAGAATTTGTGTGATAAGACTTAATGTGAAACTTTCTGTAAGAGTGTTGGAGAAGGAGAAAAGTGAGAGATATCTTCTTCCTGCATTTTTAAGGAAAAGCTACAAGAGATTTACTTTGAGAAAGAGTTTCAGATAAGTTTTGTTTGTTTATTAGTTCTGTGTGAACTTTCATTTATATATGAAATTTGTTTTTTCTTGTGTCTTTCTCATGAAGTCTGAGTGGTTCACTCTATCTTTCTCCCTACTCATATATATAGTGAAATGAAGAGATAATATGATGTGACAATATTAAAATATAAAATAAATTATGATGATTTTTCAACTCCAAACTTAATTTACATTTTGATGAGGCTAATTGAATTGTTAAAATATGTTGTGAAACATATGATTCGGGAAATAGAGTATGACTTCTACAACAGAGTGTGGATCACATTTGATTTCATGGATGTGAAATTCATTCATGGAATTAAGTGCAAATAAATAGGGAAATATTATTTTTTGGGTGTAGAATTGGAGAATTTTTATGGTGAAAGACTAAAATCCCCAATTTGGTCTTAGTGTGTAAAAACTAAAGCGAGAGTTACCCTTCAGGTGAAGGCAAGTGGGAGCTCTGGAGTGGGAGCCAGTATCCTCCTAGCCTAGCCACAAATTTATGGAAACCTAAGATTAGCCAATGATTTTCTATGCACTGTATCAAGGTAGAGAATTATAATTGCTCCTATTTGGCACAATACATATTATAAACATTTATCTCATCTTATTTTACCAGAACCTCATTATAGTGGGAAGGATGCTTTTCACATAAGAAATCTTCATTACATAAACATAGTTAGTAGATTAGTATTTACTTTTTAAACTTTCTATTTCTATTTTTCTAATTATTAAGTACTTTAGTTTTGATAACATCCAACATTTGAAATTAGTGACTGTGATTTCGTTTAATTTTCTGTAAATTTCCTAGTAAAGCTTATAATTGCCAATTTACACATTCCATGTGGGATCGTTATTTGGGGATTAAATAATATTCTTTTATTACTTGATAATGATACTTATACTTGCATAGAGTCCCATTATCAATTTATTATAATTATATATATTTTACACAACTTACTTTTCATATAAGGATCAAGATTTTGGAGCTGTGGTGGTGTCAACTTCATAAATCCTAACATATAAAAAATCGAGATCATTCACTAAGCACTAGGACATTTTTGATTTATTTTTGTGATTTTTTTATGCAAATATATGATTTTTCAAAGTTATGGGTGTTTAAATAAATATAAAAATTCCCTATTTTTCTATTCAAACAAGCTGTGTCGCGTCGACCTACAGCGGTTTCGGAGCTCCACGTGGTTTTCACTGTTTCGACGCCGCCATCCACCTCAGTGCTAACTCGGTTTGCAATTCAGGTATGAAGGCGTTGTCCAGCTCGATCTTATTCATCCGTCTGATACACGCTTGATCAAATGGCTCCCCGTCATCATCCTCGATAACCAAAACCCATGACCGTTAACCTTTAAACCTTATGATCTTACTCATTTCTCAACCAAATGACCTTGAGTTTGATCCTATAGACTCGTCTAAGTGAGACAAACATACCCATATGGTAAACATTCCATTAAATTGGATTTATGCAAGTGTAGAATCAAAACAAGCTCAAGATAGTGGGGAGGTTTATACCTTTCCTCTAAAAAGGGAAGTTTCAATTAGAGGTGCTCGACACGTTTGTGGGGGTCCAAGGAGGCTAAAGATTGAGCCTCTTTTGATGGTGTAATGTCTAGACCCAAATTTGATCAAGGCCAAATTTGGGTGTTGATCAAAGTCTAGGGTAGAGGCTCTCTGTGAGGGGGTTCTTATGGGGCTTTATCTTCTTTCACTGTGGTGAAGGTGTGGGCCAATTTAACTTATATTTAGTGCACTATGGAGGTATGGTGGTGAATGTCCTGTCTTCTGCAATGATTTTAACTTAAAAATTGAGCTCTGACGACTAGAATTAGGGCAAGGGGTGTTTGGTTTACACTAAGGAGGTCCTAGAGAGGTAGTGGGAGCAATCTTACTAGGTTTCCTTAAGAACATTTTAGCACCCTTATGTTGGCTGTAGAGGTGAGCTTTTATAGCCATGCTTGGAGAGGGGAGCTCAGGGCGTGACCTTAGGTGCAAAAGTCTGCTGAGGTGGTGGGCTAAGAAGCTCTAAAGTTTAATTGGGGTGAGCTGGCCCCTAGAGTTGAGATTAGGTTTTATTTAGGGATGGTGGCCCATGATTTTGAGGTACTATGGCAACTAGGCCATGGGAGGTGGCTAGGAGGCCAAGTATGCTAGTGGGAGGGTTAAGTAGGTTTAACCCTCAATGGCAAGAGATGATGGAGGAAATTTTTGGTTAAGACCCATAAATGAGCATGAATCCCTTAATTTACGAATCCAATGGACCATAGCTCACCATGGCTAGTCCAAGGGGGTTTATCTTGGTATATAAAGTGTGCTTAGTGGCTGTGGAGTCATCAATTTTGTGGCTTTAAGATGGCTAGGTCAATTTTGGTGCATGGGTTCAATTTGGGTCCAAATGACCGAAGGTTGTCTTTTGGTTAGGCTAGCCAAGACTTTGAGCCCAATTGATTGTTCAACATTTTGTAGATGATTGCAATGAAGATTTTTGGTGAAGGGTTGAAAAGATTTTGAGTTCTTTTGGGGGTTCAATTTGAAGGATTTTGGGGTTTTTGTCAAATTGGGCATGTTAAGCTAGACTTGGGTCTAGCTTGGGATAGGCTTGGTCTAAGTCGAAATTTATTGTTTAAAATGGTCTACGGGAACATCATTAAGAGTTTTCAACATAAATTGGGTGTTAATTTTGGTGTTAGGGCAACCCATTTGGTGGAATTTGGAGGCATGGCCAATTTCGAGGGAATTTGAGGATTTTTGGATTTGGGTCAAATTTGAGTGTAATTGAGGGATTAACAAGGCAAATTAAAGGTTAAACTTGATGTTTATGAATGTTATGAAGAGTTTAGGATTCAAATTGTGGAAATTTGAGTAGGTTATGGGGTTCAATTTGGTGGGATTGATTCATAGGGCCAAAATTGGGGGTTTGACTTAGATCATAATTGAGCCCAAAGAATGGGCCAATTAGGCTTAAATTTGGTTTATATTGGTCATTTGAAAGGTGGATTTATGTTTAGAATTGAAATTGAAGAAAATTGGGCTCAAGCTGATGGACCTTTGAGGTCAATTTGGGAAAATTGGGCCTTTAAAGGTGATTTGGGGGGTTTTAGTCAAATTGGTCAAATTGAGTTCAGTTGAAGGGTCCAACTTGATTTTGGAAACATTTGGAGTGATTTTGGAGGTCTTGGGAAAGTTTGGGTACCAAGGGTATTTTTATAATTTTGGCAATTAAGGGGGCATTTTGGTAAATTTGGCATTTTTGGGTGGTTTTGGGTAACTTGGGTATTTTCAAATGGTTTGAAATCATTTTTGAACAAATTTAGATAATTTGGGTGAATTTTAGGATTTTGACCAAATTTGGGGTTCCAAGTATATCTAGGTAATTTGGGGGATTTTGGGGAAAAATGTCAAGTTGAATATTTTGGTTGAATTTGGGAATCAACCGCCATACATGAGCTATGGACCAATGGAATCCCTATTTGGGTCTTCTATGTACTGTTCTTAGCTAAACCACACCCTAGGGCCAGTAGGTTTAGGGGACTATCTACATGAGTCTCCCAAAAGATCAAGGGATCAAAATTAAGAATTATTGGGTTTAAGGTTGTGAGTGATTATGAGTAAGAGTGAGTGTAAGTGAGTTAAAAAGATCCAGGCTAACACTCAAAGTCAACCCTAAGGTCAATCAGTCCTATGGGGACTCATCCTGAGCTTCCTTATACTGACCCAACCTACTAAGTGCTAGAGGTTACGACCAATATGTGAAACTTCAGGTTGAGCAAAGAGGAGTGTAAAATTACTAATTGTGAGGGTTCCTTTTCTAGTTCTCTAGGAATATTCAATAGGAAAGTCCTATGGCTAGACCCTAGGCAACTAGAGAGGAAAAATAAACCTCAACCAAAAGTGAGGTCAACAAATGGACTCTCAATAAGTGTGGTGTGTTAGGCAAGCACACCGCGCGTATTGGTGTTGACCGACAAGATCAACAAAACCAGCACAGACTCCTAAGTCAATAGACCTAGATAGAGGTATAGAATTATGTGTGCTATTTGTTTTCGCTAGGGAATGAGCAAGTGAATATCTGATTGAAATCAAGGAGTAGAATCTCTCATTGGGGATTGGAGAGTGGGTTTCAAATTATCGAGTTTTGGATGTTTATAGAGGATGAAAATCAGTATGTAGGTGCTGACCCAAAAATGGGAATTAAAATTTGGGTATCACTCTAAAAAGAAGGGTTAGAATTTAGGTACCAAACTCGAAAGGAGAGAATCATAATTTAGGTACTGACCCCGATGTGAGAGTTGCAATTTAAGTGTCAAACTGAGAAAGAGAGCCAGAAGTTAGGAACATATCTCGAAAAGAGTAAATCAGAAGTTAGGGACTGATTTTGAAATGAGAAATGAAATTTATGTATCAATCTCAAAAGACATTCCGAAGTTAGGGACCGACCTTGAAGAGAGAATAGAAGTTAGGGACAGATTTGGAAAAATAAATTTAAATTTAGGGATCAATCTCAAAAGAAAGATCAGAAGTTAAGGATTGACCTCGAAAGGAGGGAATCAAAAGTTAGGGACTAATTCTAAATGAGAATTGAAATTTAGGGATCAATCTCAAAAAGATGATCGGAAGTTAGGGACCAACCTCGAAAGGAGGGAATCAGAATTATGGACTTATTCCAAAATGAGAATTGAAATTTAAGGATCAATCTCAAAAAGAGGATCGAAAGTTAGGGACCGACCTCAAAAGGAGGGAATCAGAAGTTAGGGACTTGTTCTGAAATGAAAATTGAAATTTAGGGATCAATCTCAAAAAGTGGATCAGAAGTTAGGGACCGACCTCGAAACGAGGGAATCAAAAGTTAAGGACTGATTACGAAATGAGAATTGTAATTTAGGGATCAATCTCAAAAAGAGGATCAAAAGTTAGGAACTGACCTCAAAAAGAGGGAATGAGAAGCTAGGGACTGACTCAAAAATGAGAATTAAAATTTAGGGATCAATCTAAAAAAGAGGATCGGTAGTTAGGGACCAACCTCAAAAGGAGAGAATTAGAATTTAGGGAATGATTTTGAAATGAGAATTGAAATTTAGGAAAGAGTTTGTGGTATTAAACCCATAGATATGTGTTATGTGAAAAGGTTGACATTGGTGAGGAAGATATGTGAAATTTTGTGAGATTTAGTGGAAACAAGGGCACTTATGCTGCGCGAGCAAAAAGTAAGAGACCTCAAAATCGAGAGAATCAACTCAAAAGATTTATTTTCTTTTCTTGTTGCTTTTATCACATTTAATTATCAAAATATGATTTCAAAAATATTTTTATTTATTTTTTTTAAAAAAATTGTTGATTGATTTTTTTTCTTCAAAAGAGTATTTTATTTGAATTTTATTATTATCAAGTTTTTATTGTTTTGTCCTTTGTTCATTAGAGTCACGAACCAACGTATGACTTTGTGGCTTTTATCCATCGCACAAAAAGGACAACTAAACAACCAGACAACATTCTAAAAGAGATTTTATTAATCTGCTCTAAGATATGTTACAGGTTTTGTTCAAGCCAAAGCCTCAAAAAAGTACAATTATGCTAAATGCATCAAAGTACATCCATAAATATTCCATGTTGAGTACATATCATAGAATGCGTATGTCTAATACATATCATATACTGTGTATGTCTAATACATATCATATCTGCTGTGAAGAAATGCAGTAAAAAGGAATCCTCTGAGTGTCTATCTCTCGTGGGGCAAGCTCTTGATCGAGTCGACCTACGAAGCCTTGCTCCAGGACAAGAGTTACCTTTGCATGTACTTAGAGGTGCAACCCTCTCAAAGCTCATACGATAGTATTTCTTCCAATTCTGGGTCCGGCCGGAAACTATATGGCATTTTGCTGTCATCCATACTTCAGAAATTCACAGACACCCTATGGTGTGGCTTTCCTGGAATGTAGTGTTTGGCAATGTCTGCTCCATTTCCTTTAAGAACCGACACTAAACCTCCTGGTTGTGGAATCTCCACGAGTCCTCTAAAATCACCAGGGCCAATGATATCAATCTCTTTTCCAAACAAGATGTTGCTCTTGCTCATGAAAGAGACTTTACAGAAAGGCCTCACAAAATCATGATGGTCAATGTGCGGGGGTATGCAAGCGTCTTCATATATGTTGATGATAAAGTTGTTGGAAATATAGTCAGATGGTAGTATGTTCCATCTGACTATTCTCTTAATCATCCATTTTATCAAGGGAGGTAGTGGGTCCACCTGATCGTGTCTTAGAATCTTAGGAGGATTTCCCTGTCTGCTTTTAGTGAAGTTGTAACAGCACCCACATTGTATGCTGATCCTGCCCTTTTCGTACATCCATTTTCGTGGCTCGGAATAGGTTCTTTTCATCAGAAGGCCTATTCGACCTCTGCTCTCAGATCAAAGATGCAATCAAGAATACTTCTTTCATTACTTTCAGAGAAGACCCTGGTATATAGCTCCAAGCCTTCTAATATATTAATGAACTTCCTTGAACTTTATCATAGAATTTAGAATCTCTTTTATTTAATTTACTCATTTTGTATTATTCTGTCGTGGAGACGATCAGCAATTATTAAGGATACTCCCTCATCTCAACATCAGTGAGAATCCAAGTTGGTGTTGTTTCTATCTGCAACAAAATGTATGACTCTGTATCCAACGGGATATATGGCTCGATATCTAATGGGACATATGGTTCCCCCATTGGGTAATCAGCAGTCTGAAAACCATCGTCAGTGGACGTGCACTCTTATAAAGTTATGTAGTGCTCCAGGTGGAGGACATTGCATTCCTGGCACTCCACAAATGCCTCTATAGCTGATGTATGTGCAGGTATCTCGACGTTGCATGTCAGGAAACTTGTACAAAGAACATCTGAAGCTGGAGGTATCTCCACCTCTGTAATGAATCCAGATTCATCGTCTATAGCAGGTAGGCTAGAAGAGGTCTCTGTCATGCCTGGATCATAGATATTCCCCTCAGGGAGAGGGGTGAGCAAGTTTTCCACCTCTTTTTAGCGTCTTCTTTCTTCACGTAAAAAAGCCCTATGCTATCAGTGGTTAGCATTTCTACGCTGAGTTCTCCACAGTGATGCATATGGTAGTCTTTCAACATTGGGAGCGACCAGGCCCCAAGTTGGTGTTTCTATTATGGATGATAGGCGACTAGTCCCCTCCATCGGGTCTTGCTGTAATATCACATTTTTTCCCTTTCGTGAAGAATTATCTCTAGTGCTTACCCTTCGTAGCGATGACAGCCCTTATTTTTCATAATTGCTAACCAAGTCAATCAGAAGACCCTCATAGTCCATGTCAGCTTCACTAAAGTTCATGTCAAAGTCTATAGTGTAGCCCAACGACCCCCTTTCCTTGTTGAGTACATGGTTCCAACCATCTTTAAAAGCAAAGATCAGCCTCTGGCCTGACATTTCTCTGTAGACGAGAGGAAAAATATCAGTGAGTTGAAACTTAGCGTGAACAAGAACAAAAACAAGTATTTATTAAAGAGGATTTTAATTTATGTTGATGATAAAATTATTTATTCATGTATGTATTTTATTTAATTTAGTAAAATATCAAATTAAAAAAACTCTAAGTGATAATTTCAAAAATTGTCATTAAATTGAGGTTAATTTTATTACAAAATTTTGGACCCGATCATAGACGTCTGGCCAAATAAATAACCCCATATTAATCAAAATTTCAAAATTTCAAATCAAGCGATGTCAAACAATATTAGTTTGTGTGTATGTCTTCAGGTATCATTCGTTGATTGGCATCATGGGTCTTCCACCATGGAAATCTACTAGCTGGTAGGCTCCTCCAGCATAGACCTTTTCTACGACAAATGTTCCCTCCCATGTTGGCTCAAATTTTCCTCCTATCTTATGGTGTAGCAAGAATAGGTCTTTTGAACATGAGGACAAGGTCACCAACTTTTAATGCCCTTGGGCGGAGAAATTTGTCGTGAGCTTCTACCATCTTCGCTTGATAAAGCTTTAAATGTTGTTGTACTTTTAGTCATTTCCTTCAAGATTCTCTAGTTTTTCAAGTCTGAGTTTTGCACTTTTTATAGTTGTAAGCTAGTTGGCGACTGCGACTCTGAAAGACGGCGTCTGAACTTCTAACGGTAGTACGGCCTCAGACCCGTACACAAGCATGTAGGGTGTGCACTATGTGGGAGTTTTGAACGTTGTCCGGTAGGCCCACAAGGCTTATAATAATTTGTTTTATCATTCTCTTTTATTTTCATCCAGTGTTTTCTTTAAAATATGTACCAATGTCTTGTTGAAGGTTTCGGCTAAGCCATTTTCCCTGGGATAGTAAATTGTAAAATATCTCCAGTCTATCCCATGTCGTTTGAAGAAATTGTTAATTTTGGTGCTTTTAAAGGTTGTCCCATTATTAGAAATTATTTTGCACGGTACTCCAAAATGGTAGACAATTTAGCTTTTGAAGAATTGAAAGACGTGCTTTGTCGTAACCTCTCGTAACAACACTATCTCTGCTTATTTGGAGAAGTAATCTATAGCGACAAGTATAAATATGTGTCCTTTAAAATATGGAGGGTCTATTGGACCTATTATGTTCGAGCCCCAACGCTCGAATGGCCATGGACGACTGTTGGGTATAGCACATGTGGAGGTTGGTGCAAGGTCACCCCATGCACTTGGCACTGGTGACATCTTTTGGCTGCATCCATGTAGTTGGACATCATTGCGGGCTAATAACATCTGAGTCTCTTGATCTTTATTTTCATCTTTGGCCTGACTGGTGAGCGCCACACAATTTGGTCTGTACTTCTTTGACATTCTTTTGTGCTTCTGCTTTGCTTAAACATCGTAGCCACATATGGCCAAATGATCTTCTATAGAGAACATCTTATTAGAGCATATGACATAGCCCTTTTCGTGATGTAGTGTGCTGCTGACTTGACTTCCAGTAGCTTTCCAGTTTGCAAATATTCTAACAATGGCTTATGCCAATCTTCATTAATATCAGCAATCCTAATCATCATTTCTTCTTCTTTTCTGAGCTTGTGTAGATTGTCAAGGTCAATTTGAGACAAAATCTGTCTTCCTTGTACTGTGATGTTGATGGAATCCTCCGGGGAACATGGTAATTTCTTTACAAGTTTTGCTAGAGCGTCAGCATAGGCATTATCTCCCCGACGAATCTGGTAAAAAGTTACATTAAAAATGTGATCAAGCAGCTTCATTATGTAGTGGTGGTATTCTGCTAACCTTGGCTTTAAAATCTTGTATTGTCCGGTGAATTACGGGATGACGAGTTGAGAATCACCATAGAAATTCAATATCTATTATATCCTTTGAGATTGCTAACTCCAATCTGGTAATCAGCGCTTCATATTTGCCTTCATTGTTGGTGCATGGTTCTGTCAGGTGATAGGACAACCTCAGCAAACCCTTATCTAGTGTGATAAAGATCAAACCAATCCCTGCTTTTCCCGGTATAACTGTGCCTGATCCTTTGTCTTTTTTGCCTGATGATGCTTCATTGAAGTACATCTCCCAACGCTGTGCACTAGAGAATTCCATTTGTAATACTTGTTCATTTGGTAACTCATCATTAAGTGGGGACCCAGCTGGAAGTGGGTGTGCAGTGAGAAAGTCTGCTAAAATCTATCCCTTAATAGCTTGGAGAGGAACAAAATTTATATCAAATTGCAATAAAATCATTGATTATCTTGTTAGACATCCAGATAGTGTTGTTTGGGTCATCAAATATTACAACGGATTAACTTTCAAGATTAGGTAACTTTATGGGAAAGCTTGTAATGTCTAAGCTTTTGGAGGGCAAAAATCAAAGCTAGATAATGCTTCTCAATAAGTGGATACCTTATCTCCGGCAGTATTAGGTGGCGACTCAAGTAGTAGAGTGTGTTTTCTTTACCCTCGTCATTGACTTGGGCTAAGAGGGCTCCAAGAGAGTCGTCTAAGGCCGTAGTATAAAGTATCAAAGTTTTCCTTGGGATAGGGGCTGCCAAAACAGGTGTCATTAAATATTGTTTAACGTCCTCAAAGGCCCGCTCGCCATTTCCTTCCCAAATAAATCTGGCCTCCTCTTTAATTAATGTCGAGAAGGGTTGACACCTACTTGAAAGATTAAAAATAAAGCGTCTCAGATATGCCAAATTTTTTTGGAAGGAACGTAGTTTCTTTAAGGTTTTAGGTTGAGGCACTTCTAAGATAGCTTTAATTTTATCTAGGTCGATCTAGATTCCCTGATGATGGACAACAAATCCTAAAACTACCCGAAGGTAAAGTTAAAGGTGCACTTTAAGGGATTCTTTTTAAGGTTGTATCGTTGAAACCATTCGAACATGATCCTCAAATCATACAAATGGCCTATTTTTTGTTTGCTTTTGATGACCAAATCATCCACGTAGCATTCCACCTGGTTCTGAATGAGGTCATCAAAGATCTTTGTCATAGCTCGTTGATATCTTGCTCTAGCATTCTTTAATCCAAAAGGCATGACTGTGTAGCAGAAAATACCAATAGATGTTCTGAAGACTGTAAGAGTTGCATTTTCTGGAGCTATCTTGATTTGATTGTACTCCGATGACCCGTCCATGAAGGAGAAAATTTCATTTTTTGAAGCGATATCCACCATAATTTCTGGTATCGAAAATTGAAATTCATCTTTTGGACACGCTTTATTTAAATCTCTGAAGTCGACACAAACACGTATTTGTTGATTTTTCTTCTTAACTGTCATAAATTTGGCTAACCACGTGAGGTATTGCTCTTCTTTTATAAAGTTAGCTTTTATTAACTTCTTCACCTTGGCTTAGACTTTCTGTTCTATTTTGAGGTGCATTCCTCTGGGAGCTTATTTTACTGGGGTTATATCTTTGTATACCCTGAGTTTATGAACTGCAACCTCTACTGACTGTTCTGGAAATTCATCATAACTCCATGCGAAGCAATCTATGAACTCTGTTAACAGTTTGATCAACTCTAAAAATTCTTCATCATTGAGTAGAGAACTTATTAATGTAGGTCGGGGTCGTTCTTCCATTTCAAGGTTAATTTCCTTCAATTCAACAACAGTCAATTTAATTTTCTCCTCAAATTCTGGTGGAAAACCTTTTATTAGCTGATAAGTAGAGTCATCTTCTATATCAAGGTAGTCCTCTTTCAATTCACTAGTAACAACCGTGCAAAATTCTGAATCATCGACTGGTCCAACTATACCAAATCCGAGACCCTCTTTTGAGTTCAGAGTTTGACTTTTAACATCCCATAATTTTTCAAAAAGTTATAGTTTATCTTTTAGCATTTGTTTTGGCAAATGTCCCTATTGACTTAACTTTTCTACACAAGCAGAAAAGTAACCAAAAGGCAATTCCATTAATTCATTAGGATCATCATCCAAATTTACATGGTTTTCAAAATTAGTGGAGGTAGAAGAATGATAAAACTTGATCAGCTTTGAACCAGCGCTACAGACTTCCTTGAACTTTAAACTCTCGACCTTTTGAGGGATAATCAGAGTAAGGCTTATGGTGTTCACATAGTGGTTTATCCGATCATACATCATCTCATATTCATTTTTCTCCACATCTTCTAAGGATATCTTATACTAAGATTTCTTCTATTTTGTCATCATTATTTCATCTTCAAAACTATCTTCATCACCAATGTTGATTGTCGGCCTAGTTAGTTCAACAATTAAATTGGTTCTTCCTCATCCACGTCCCCGACCTTGAGCTCGGGTGCGCGAACTAAAAGAAACCCCACCAAATTGTTGCAAACGAGTGGTGGAAAATTACTGAAGCGGAGTTGATTGGCTTCCTCCTTGTGACTCTTCTAAATTTTCACTTTTGTTTGTCATAATCTCATGCGAGAAGTCAGTTTTCCTTGGAGGCACGTAGTAGGCGACATCTTCATGAATACCAACTTCATGAATTGAAAACGGTTGTTGATTCCCCTTGATATAATGCTCTTGTACCTCTTTGTAGTACTTGATGCACTGATGTAGAGACGATGGAACCATGTTGTGTTCATAAATCTACGGTCAACCAAGTAGAGCGTTGAAAGAGTTCTCGGCATCAATGATATGAAATTTAGCGGTTGTTACTAGTTCTCTAACCTTCATAAGCAATGTAATTGATCCAAGGGCGATTGAATCCTCTTAGCATCATTTTATCGGTTGTAAGTTCCTGAGCTTTAATGTCCAAATAGGCCAATCTTCGTAGACTCATCAAGTTGAGGGATGCTCCAAAATCTACTAAAACTTTGGATAACACAAATTTGTGGATGTTAATGGAGATGTAGAGTGGACGGTTATGGTTAGTGGTACAGAGCAACATTTTTTATCTGTAAAAGTTACCTCAGGATGCTCTTTCAACGAGGAAACTTCATCAAAGAATGTGTTGGCCAACTGGGCTAAGCAAATCTCTGGGTCGAGCAAACCTATAACCAGAGACTCTCTCATTTCTTTTGATAGGATGAGAGCATCGTAGATGCTTAATCTGGTCGGCAACTTCCTAAGATGAGCTATCACATTTTAATCCACTTTGTATGATCCTCTAATTTTCTCTTGGTTATGTGGTTCTTCCACTGACGGAGGTGGAGGTAGCTCTTATCGAGTTACTATCTGTTTTGCTTTATCTGTTGGAGTTATTCTCGGAGGAAAGACTCTCCCACTGCTTAAGTTTACTTCTGTAATTTCTTCTTATTGAGATATCATTGTTGAATCTTTCGGAGTTTCTTCTTTGTTGGAAAGATTTAAGTTGATGACAAGCGGTACACCGTGGTGCTAGAGGATTGCTTCCTCACTTCAGGTGTTTTTGTAAGTAGTATTATCAATGTATTCTTCAGTCTTGTTAATGAGTTCGTCAGACTAAAGAACAATTTGAGGATCATTTTGGGGATCGAGATCAAAGTTAGATTGGTCATAATTGATTACTTCATCATTAGAAATAGTTAAAATATATCTGAAATCACAATCACTATATTTGTAAGACCCTGGAGGGGTAAAAAGATAATCATATAGAGTCAGGGGCTCAAGGATTTTCTTCCTCGTATCCGAGAAAACTAATCTAGTAGAGCCAGCCCCTATCCTATCCCCCTTGCTATCAATCTTTGTAGTGGTGTTCTTTCTCATATTTCTCTTTGATGATGAAGGATCTCCTAGTGAAATCTTCATCTCGGGCTTGGCAGGCTGAAGACCCTAAACGGAGGCTTATCTTGATGCATTCTGGATTTGGTTTAGTGTTTTCTTGGACGATTTGCTTTAGACTATACTCCATCCATCTTTTCTGGTAAACGGGTCAATCAGGGAGACTGGCTCAGCCGAAATCATATTTATGGAACCTTTTTCAGGTTCTTTTAAATGTTTTTTTGGGATCGTTATATTCCCTTCTTTAAGGCTCCTCTCAAGCCTGTTCTTAAAGATAAAACATTTTTCTATAGTGTTCCCTAGTAATCTGTGATAGGAGAAATAATTTGGTTGATCTTTCTTGTCAACCTCTCTAGGTTTCTTTGGATCGAGTAGTCTGAACTCATGCTTTTTCATCAGACTTCTAAACATGTTGGGTACTGCTTCATTTTTAAAGGAATACACCACTTTCTATCATTCTGCCAAAGATATTCTTTAATTCTCTGCTTGATGTGATCATCCCTGAGCGGTTGTTGGCTAGACTGCCCATAATGTCGTGTCTGTTGTTGGGTGTGCTGTGATGACGAGTGACGAGAATTTTCTGCATGTATCTTCATTTGTTATTTTCTTTTATTAACGGTTTCACTGTTTTGGACTTCTTTTCAAATATTCTAGTTGCTCTGAATTTCACGTGAGAATCTATATGTTTAATTTCTTCTTGAAGACTTCTGACTTTATTGAGTAGCTTCTCGAAGGATTTAATGGTGAGTCCCTTAAGCATGAAAGCTACTAGTCCATGGAAGCATTTAAGAAAAATCTCAATCGCATGGTGTTTCTGTACCTGAGGTTCACATTTCATGCTAAGATTTCTCCACCTCAAGATGTAATCCACTAAAGTCTCGTTGGACTTTTGCTTTTCCATCATGAGATCTCCAATAGACACATGATGTTGCGCTCTGATAAATTTTTTCACAAATAATTGCTTCATTTCAGAGAATATCTTAATTGATCCATTGGGCTAGTCGGCATACCAATCAAAAGCAATCCCTGACAGGCTGCTGACAAACTGTTGGAAGAGTAAAGCTTCATTACCTCTTGTGTTACAACAACTTGCTAAAAAATGTGTTATGTGTTGTCTAGGATTTTCAGTCCCATCATATATCTTAAAGTTTGGGGACACAAAACCCTTAAGGAAGGGTACGACATCAAATTTTTCTGGGTAAGGTCTACCCTTTAAAACCAATGCACCACCCTTAAATTGGGTTAAGACCTCCCAAACTTGTTCGTCCATTTGTTTAAATTCCTTTTCTGGCATGGCGCTTGATGGAGAATCCTTCTTTTGCTGCTCATCTCTATTTGCTGAGGCAACTTCTCTTCTTTCATCTGTGATATGTATAATCTCTAGTTGATTGACTTCTGGAGAGGCTAACTATGGGAGTTGAGATTGTCCTTGAATTGTGGCCATGACGGTCATGGCTGCGGCCATCTCTTTCATCCTTTTCTCCAGTTGGCTGACTTGCTCATCCCTTAGGAAGACAACCTTGCGCAGCTCATCTACGACATTCTCTTTAATGAGATGTTGAGTGTCGTGCGTAGATGCAGCAGCTTTGGTTTCAATGACATGGACATCCATGAAATCTTCCTTGAGGTAATTGTTAAATTCAAAATCTTCATCATCGTCCATGGAGACTCCATGTTCCCGAGCCAACTCAGAAATCTCGACCCTGATCTTTTTGACCTTTTCTTCGATTATTGATTCTTTGATTGTCTTAAGATCTGGAGGCCCATGATGGACCTCCGCCATTTGTTCCTCCATCTCGCTGGAAATTGCTGTGACAATATCAGTTATTTCAGACCCTAACTTCATTCTATGACCTTGCCCTGCAGGCTTATTGAATTGTATCAGTACATTGACCTTGGGTATCCATACCTTTTTCTTCAACGGTGATGTCGGGGAAAGGTATGCTCCTCATGTTGCAGACCAGATACAGTACTAAGAAATCTCTTAGTCTTATCATTTGGGACTTTAGGAACATCTTTGAGGTGGGTGATTGGTAGAATTCTCTAACCCAAACATGATTTAACTGGTCGACAGCTTGTAGGTCTAACAACAGTGGAATTTTTAGTAACAATAGTGGAATCAACTCTGCTCCCCAAATGAAACCAAACAGGAATGCAAGCAGGCAAAGCTTCAGTTGATTTCTGGGATTTTCTGGCAGATCCAACGTCCTTTAGGATTTCTTTCTTCATGTGAGGGGATACTGCATGTCCCACACGTTTAAGTAGTTCACTAACTGAACAACCATCTTTGATAGCTAGCCTTTTGAAAACTGACCTAACTCGGGTGATAAGAGTAGACTTCTTTCTCTCCACACCATGTCCATGTAGTAACGGTATAGTAGCAGCGATCTTTTGGATACTTTTGTACCCATTGGTATCCATTAAGGGATGAAACCTACTCCCTTGCAGAAGTAGATAGGTTTTTGACAATGCTGACTCATCCTGGTGAAGATCTTCATCAACAAGTACCTCTTTAGGAGTTTGGGCTTTAGTAGTCCTCCGAACCTTCCTATTGCAGTTTCTCTTTTGGGTCGGGTTAATGGAGCAATCTTAAAACTTGATCCGATTTTAAACACTGATGGCAGGATAGCCAATCCTTTAGTCAGATCTTCAATGATCATAACTTCTTTCCCCTTAGCAACAACAGGAACAACAGGCTCTGTAGGTGTCGTGGTGGCAGTGGTATTGACCTTCTTCTAAGAAGGAAAGTCCTGAAGGCATTTCAGGTTAAACTCAGCAGATGACTCCTGAACTTCTGGAGCGGCGACTTTCATCACAACGAACGAAGCTTTTTCAAGGATGACCTCGAGATCTTCAAATCCTGCTCCAAATTTGATGGTGGGCATGACATTGCGGGCGTTGCGGCTCGTCAACAGGTTGCAGGAAAAAGTTACTATTGGGCACGTCATTGCAGCAGCTTCAAAAGAGAAAGATCTGGGTTGGCTATTTGACCAATACCTCAAAATCCTAGTGCGAGCACTAGAAATTAATAGAGGTCGATCTATAGGATGGGTAAGTCTTTATTCAGTTTGTGGGGATTTTAAAATTTCAGTAAAAGAAGTTTAAAAGTAAAAAAAATAGATTATCGTAAGGAAATTTTAAAGCGCATGCAGCACAACACAATCTGATTTAATTTGCAAAATAGCAAATCAGACTCGAAAAGGAGATGTGAAGTGTTTAGGACCCAGTGTGGGACCAAACTATTGAGGCACAATGCCCGGGTGGAACTAGTCCACCAACACACCTATTGGGGGTCCGACCCCACATGAAGATTAAAAAGTCTTTAATGGCCTTCTGAACCTCCCTGTTCCAAGGTGATCGAACAGATGATCCTGAAGTCCAAAGATTTAATTGTACTTTACCAAGACATAAATGGGTAAAGTATGCGAATAGAGGAAGGTTAATCAGTCTCATGTGTGACATGAACACAATATCAATATATGAAGATAATACTTCCTAATTTAAATGGAGAGAAAAGCTTGTCCCTAGTGGAGTCTCCAGAAGATGGTCGGCACTAAAAAGTTGAGGAGTTACTCGTTAGAAGTTGTCGGCCACCAGAATCAAAATCTCATCGCCCTCTTAGGAATGACATTTAATTTGCATATGTATATATAGTTTTAAAAAATTTGTAATCAAACCAACCCATATTTCTCATTATTTAAAAGAAATAGCACTGTATCTCAAACCCTGTATCTATCCTGAAGGTTAAACACAAGAATTGGGGAGGAGGCTCGATCAAATAAACTAAGAAATATATGACATTCATTTGGTCTGCAAAATCATTTATTTGCCAAAAATTTCCCCTATTTAATATAAATAATTAAATTGGGTTTATATTAAGCTAGGATCGGACAAGCTTCCTATAAGGGCAAGCCCCTATAGTTAATAATATCTTAGATAACCAAGGTCACCTAAGAAAACTCTCAATAAAAATCAGGAAATGTTATCTTGAAGGAGGTCAAAGGATAGATCTTTTTAATGATATCGGACAAAAAGGAGTGAAAAGGGATTGACTCAAATTTGGAACATTTGTTATAGAATCCAAAGGAGGAAGAACTAGGGGATGTCATAGATCCAGAGGAGAACCTCGGTGACTGAAGTCTATCCTACAGTTTGGCTTCAATGTTGAGGAGAATTATTTAAATGTTTCATCCTATAAATTTTATTTATTTAGAGCTTATATTTGTGTGAAACAAACACACAAATAGCCTGGAAGATGTGAGGATTTGGGTCATGACGAACAACAACCTCAGAATCCTAAGACGAGTTAGGGCTTATATTATACAGTAGAGCTATACAAAGGCCTAAAGATAAGGTGGGGATTTACGTTGCATATTTAAAATACCATAAAGTTCTATGAATTTTTTGTTTAATTCTAAATAAAGAAATTGGTTTAGCTTAGGAAGACATCTTCTGCTGTTGAAGATAGTCGTGCTGTCCACCGTGCTAGCTCCAAGCTCCTCACCATGACGAGTTTAAGTTTTCTAATGTGTTAGGTCATGATGTCAAATCAGTTGTCCCTATGATTGTAGTTCATTAAATGTTATGGGGCATATTAAAGTTGATTAGAGCGACATCGGTTAGGATCCTACGGTTCCCTCGTTCTGGTACCACTATTTCTATTTGATTCACTTAGTCCAAATGAATTCACTAAACTCAACTTAATGAGTTCCATACTTTCAATTAGACTGTGGGAAGCCTCGTTAGCAACTGTAGGTTATCGCCTTCGATGGATTCCCGGTCATCCGATAGAGACGTCCTAATTTAGTTGTAATTGTTGTTTTGTGATGTTTGTGACTAACTTTTGAGTTTTCTTATATTTTGAATGTTATAGCCGTGAATTTTATCTTGGTTGTTTTCAGTTTTGGTTTACAACTATTCTAGCAATTTTGGTTTTCATGCAGGGTGACATCATTATTTAGTATGTAAGCTTGTGTTTTCATTCACTCATGCAGGTGACTAAATACAGTAATGTACTGAAAAGTAAATTATGGAAGACTAGAAATGCAGGTAAAATAAATTACAATAAAAGCGTGCCGGGATGGTCTTCCCGTCATCTTCAACTGAAACTTAAAACGCATGTGAGAGCATTTTTTGTAAAGCAAGGATATAAGGATATAAGGTTTCAGTAACATACCGTAGGTTACCTCTCTCTGTCTTGTGAAAAGCCTCAAGCTCATTTAAACTTATTATGTTACTTAATAATTCATCCTATAAATAACTCTAGTGTTCAGTGAACATCGATGTTTTAATTATCGCTAAGAGCAGGGTGATTATCATTTGTCATTTAATTTGAGAAATATGTGGGTGAAGACCCATAAAAGTGGAAATTTGATGCTATTAATACACTTAGCCAATTTCAACTTTAACTTGGCCTTGTAGTGTTTTAAAGGTCTTCAATTTCTAGTTAAATTCACTTTTATAATCCTCATTTAACCAAATTTGATTTAGCCTAGGTAACTACTAAACCCTTAAGATCCCGGTGGATACATTAGTAATTTTTAAAAGAAATTGAATTTTAAGTGATAGTAATTCATCATAAAAATGTTTGAATGTCTTTTGAACACTAGATAGGGTTATTAAATTAGTGAGTTATTAGCGTCCAAACTAGTACCCCTAAGTCTACGATTATTTAATTTAATAGATCTCTCAAAGTTTAATGGTTTAAGCAATTGCAAATTTATCCTTTGATCAAGAAAAGTGAAATTGGTTTCTACCAATTAATTCCTTATGTTTTTAATCATCTGAACATATTAGCTAAGATTAAAGATTGCTCATTTCCCTTTCTTGAATTAAGCCAAAATGTTAATTAAGACAAAATTTCCAAAATTATACATTTGCCCCTAAGGCTCTATCACTTCATGATTCATCAAATTTAATTCAAATGACTTTGGAATTTTTATTCTACCTCACTTATGGGTCAATTAATACATCAGAGAAGAAAATGTGATTTTTCAAAATTTAATTTAATTTTTTATAGATATTTACATGCAAAAATAGATTTTTAAAAGAAAATTCAATAACTTGACCAAGGCAAAGCCTAATCACTTGAAATTTTTTACTTAAGGTACGTTTAAACTAGAGAGCCACTTGAACCAAATTTCACGATTTTTTTAGTTTCATTTAAATTATGAGAATTATTTTAATTTTTGGAGTGATAATCAATTATAAAATATTTTAAATGTGGAAAATTAAGTTTTACCGTTTTATTAAATATCTCTGGGTCAAATAACCTAGATAAATGAATTTCATTTTTTTATGATTTTTTTTATTATTAGAATTATTTTAGTTAGAAATTAAGGAAAATCTTTTCTTAGCCTTTAAAAAAAATGTTTTAAGCTTTAAAATTCAATATCTTCACTTATAAAATTAGGAAAAAGATTCCAATTGCTCCTAAGGACTTAGGAAACAATTTAGAATATTTTCATGAATTTTATAAATTATGTGATTTTTATTAATTTTTTATTATTTAAATATTTAAAATATGCTTAAAAGATGAAATTTTATTTTAATTGTTATTTTATTCTTAGAAAATTTCTCTGGTCACAAAGAGCTCCAAAAGCTAATTTCATAAATTTTTGTGTTGTATTTTAATTACTATGAATATTTTAAATGTTAAAAATGTCATTTAACTTGGAAAATCAAATTAGTTTATCAAATTAACTCCAAATATTTTGCAATTTTTATGGGGAGTCCTCTGAACTTTATATTACAATAGAGGATTAAAATCAAGTTATTTAGATGTTTATTTTTTCTAAATTAATTTTCTTTGTGCTTTAGAATTTTGTGGAAATTAGGTGTGTTCTTAATGACATAGCCTATGAAAAATTTTTCCTAATGTTGTTTAGACAATATCAACCTACCAAAATTTTTTTGAATTGTTCTAAACAACATTCTAATTAATATAATTAGTTTTTTAAATCAGATGCATAAATTAGAAAAATATGGATCTCTGTCTAGGGGTCCCCTCTGACTTTTGAAAAAATAAAGAATATCCCCCATGACAGGGGCAACAACATGCCAAAATATCAAGTTATGGTGAAATATTTGAATGCATGGAGAATCAAAATACTCAAAATAGTATTTAATTTATTACAAATAAAATATGCATCAAATAAACTTCAAACTATCTCCACATTATTCTTCTTTATTCACTGAGCTTTAAGATATTTTTATTTTATTTTTGTAATTTTTCTATACAAAGATATGATTTTTCAAAGTCATAGACATTTAAATAAATAGAAAAATTCCCTATTTTTCTATTCAAACACGTGACACTGCATCAACCTACGACGGCTCTGAAGCTCCAAACGGTGTTCTCTGGTTCGACGTCGCCATCCACCTCAATGTGACTCGGCCTGCGATTCATGTATGAAGATGTTGTCTGGCTCGATCTCGTCCATCCATCTGATACACGCTCAATCGAACTGCTCGCCTTCATCGTCCCCGATAGCCAAAACTCGTGACCGTTAACCTTAAAACCTTAAGATCTCACTCATTTCTCAACCAACTGACCTTGGGTTTGATCCTATATACTTGTCTAGATGAGACAAACATATACATACAGTAAACATGCCATTAAATTGGATTTATGAATGTGTAGAATCAAAATAAGCTCGAGACAGTGGGGAGGTTTATACCTTTGCTCTGAGAAAGAAAGCTTCAATTAGATGTGCTTGACACGTTCTTGGAGGTCCAAAGAGGCTAGGGATTGAGCCTCTTATTTTGGTGTAATGTCTAGACCCAAACTCGATCAAGGCCGATTTTGGGTGTTAATTAAAATCTAGGGTAGAGACTCTCTATGACGGTGCTTTTATGTGTCTTTGTCTTCTTTCACTATGAGGAAGGTGTGGGCCAATTTAATTGAAATTTAGTGCACTGTGGAGGGTGGAGAATGTCATGTGTCTGACAAGGATTTGAACTCAAAAATTGAGCTTCGACGATGGGAATTAGTGCAGGGGGTGTCTGGTTTACACTTAGGAGGTCCTAGAGAGGATGTGGGAGAAATCTTATAAGGTTTCCTTAAAAAAACTTCAGCACCCTTATGTTGGCCGTTAAGGTGAGATTTTATAACCATGCCCAAAGAGGGGAGCTCAGGGCCTGGCCTTGGGTGCAAAAGTCTACTGAGGTGGTGGGCTAAGATACTCTAAAGTTTAATTTGGGTGAGCTGGCCCTTAGGGTTGATATTGGGTTTGATTTAGGGATGGTGGTTCTCGGTTTTGAGGCGCTCCGGCTACTAGGCTGGCTGGTAGGGCCATTGGAGGTGGCTAAGAGGTAAGGTAAGCCAGTGAGAGGGTTAATTATGCTTAACTCTCAATGGCAAGTGATGATGGGGGAAATTTTTGGTTAATGCCCATAAATGGACATGAATCCCTTAATTTAGTGATCCAATGGTCCATAACTCACCATGACTGGTCCAAGGTGGTTTAGCCTGGTCCATTTAGTGTGTTTAGTGGCTGTGGAGTCATCAATTTAATGACTTTAAGATGGCTAGGTCAATTTTGGTGCATGGGGTCAATTCGTGCCCTAATGAACAAAGGTTGGGTTTGGATTAGGTTAGCTATGACTTTGAACCCAATTGATTGATCAACATTGTGTATATGATTGTAATGAAGATTTTTGGTGAAGGGTTGAAATGATTTTGAGTTCAATTGGGGGGTTCAATTTGAAGGATATTGTGGTTTTGGTTAATTTTGGCATGTTGGGCTAGACTTGGGTCTAGGTTGGGCTAGGCTTGGGCTAAGTCCAAATTGATTGTTGAAAATGGTCTATGGGCACATCATGAAAATGTTCCAACAAAAATTGGGTGTCAATTTTGGGGACAGGGCCATCAATTTGGTGGAATTTGGAGGCATGGCCAATTTAGGGGGAATTTGGGGATTTTTGGATTTCTGTCAAAATTGAGTGCAATTGAGGCTTTACTATGGTCAATTGAATGTCAAATTTTATGTTTAGGAATAATATGAAGAGTTTAGCCAAAATTGGGGGTTTGACTTATATCAAAATAGAGCTCAAAGCATGAGCTAATTAGGCTTGAATTTTGTTTAGATTGGACATATGAAAGGTGGATTTAAGTTTAGAATTGAAATTGAAGAAAATTGGGCTCAAATTAATGGACATTTGAGAAGAATTTAGGAAAATTGGGCCTTTAAAGGCAATTTGGGGGTTTTGGTCAAAACAGTCAAATTGGCGAAATTGGGTTCAATTGAAGGGTCCAAATTGGTTTTAGAGACATTTGGAATGATTTTGGAGGTTTTTGGAAAGTTTGGGGTGCTAAGTGTATTTTGTAATTTTTGGTAATTTTGGTGGTATTTTATTAAATTTGGCATTTTTTGGGTGGTTTTGGGTAACTTGGGTATTTTCAAATGGTTTGAAATGATTTTTGAAAAAATTTAGATATTTTGGGTGAATTTGAGGATTTTGACCAAATTTGGGGTTACAAGGGTATCTTGGTAATTTAGAGAATTTTGGGGCAAAAGGAAAAGTTGACTATTTTGGTAGAATTGAGGTACCAACCACCACACATGAGCTATGGACCAATGGAATCCCCATTTGGGTCCTATATGTACTGGTCTTAGCTAAACCACACCCTAGGTCCAGTGGGTTTAGGCGACAATCTACATGAGTCTTCAAAAAGATCACGGGATCAAAGTCAAGAATTTTGGGGTTTAGGGTTATGAGTGATTATGAGTAAGAGTGAGTGTAAGTGAGTAAACAAGCTCCAGTCTAACACCCAAAGTCAACCCTAAGGTCAATCAGTCTTATGGGGACTCATCTTGAGCTTCTTTATACTGACCCCACCTACTAAGTGCTAGAGGTTAAGACCAATATTTGAAACTTCATGTTGAGCAAAGAAGAGTGTAGAATTTCTAATGTTGAGGATTCCTTTTCTAGTTTTCTAGAAATAGTCAACAATAAAGTCCTATGGCTAGGCCCTAGGCTACTAAACAGGAAAACTAAACCTCAACCAAAAGTGAGGTCAATATGATAAGAAAGAATAAGATTGTTAACTTCTCTACTCCCATTTTGACAATTCAATTACAGGTATGACATTACTTCATTTCTGCTAAATTACTACCCAAAAATCATCTGGTTGATGTAGCATAGGATAGAGCTATAATGAACTATTGCATTCAGCACATGAAAGCAATATATGTTGGTGCTCTTATTGTTCATCATGCACGGAGCATAGCCAAGAGCTCTTCAGCTAGTGGTTTGGGTTGCCCTGCCTTGATTTTCTTTCTTTATGAGCAATCATGAGTAGAGTCCCATTGAAATGAAGAAAGATTACAACCACAAAATTCTATTGGGAAGCATATGAATCAGAGAGTTGAATCATTTATTGAATCTAGGGGTGGAAGAAGCAATAGACCCTCTACATCAGCTAGAGGGGCATCTACTTATCACCCTACATCTGTAAAAAACTTTGTGGACCAACTCATGATTCAAAAATTGGATATAGTAAATATTCAGAACTGATTTGGAGAAAATGGAGCGAGAAATGCTTATAAAAATGAGTATAAGCATAAGAGAGTTCAGCATGATAAAACTTTCGAGGATGCTATGGTGAGATATCTTAGGGGTGAATACAATGTAGAATTCCCTACTTTCCCTAGCTTCACTCCTTAAGCTCATATTCATGATGATGATAAAGAAGAAGAAGAAGATGATGATGATGATGATGAGGAAGGCGATGAAGATTGATATTTTTAGGAGTTAGTTTTTTTGTTTGGTTGATTGTTTGTTTGTATTTTGTTTGGATGTTATTTGATTGACATTTGAAATTATTGTCGTAAAAACTTTTTTTTGTGTTGTGGATTTAAAATTGTAATAGTAAATGTAGATTTTTACTTTTCCTACATTTTTATTATTTTTCAGTGTTTAATTCTATATTTAACTCTCAGCAAATTCTTTAGAATATATTATGTTTCATTTAATGATTTAAAGCTTGTATGTATTTTTCAAGTTAGTACCTCCAGTATACCATAGCCCAATTTCATAAGTCAGAAATCCTCTATAGGTTAGTTTTTATCTCCATGCATTTACTATTTTCTTTGACCAACTAAATTTTGTGCTAGAAGATTTTTAAAATACCTAAAAACTTAAGTTTCGGGGGAAGAAACAAAATTTTTTTAAAAAAAGTAAAGTAAAATAAATTTTATTTGTCCTTAAGTAAGAATATTTTTAAAATTAATTTAATATGACTCAAGATATTAAGATTAAACTTAAAATGACAGTACTAATGTTTATGAATATTATGGTAAATTTAGGTAAAAAATTTTAATAATGAAAGTCATTTCTAAAGTTAAAGATATTTGGTTTGATAATATAAGAATAAGTTTTTCTATTTAAAGTAAGGGAAAGTGTATTTTTGAAATATTAAGAATTTTAGAGTTTCATGTAAGAAGAAAAGAATGAGATTTTTTTAAAATAAAAAAGTAGTAAGAATTTATGAAGTGAAGAAATGTAAGGGTTTTGACTTTAAGAGAAGGATAGTGAAGTTCAAAACTATTAAAGGCTATCCAGATATAGTAATCCTCACTTGAAAAAGAAAAAGAAAAGACAGGATTGAAAATATCCTAAAAGAAAAAGAAAAAAAAGAGAGAAAGAAAAAGAAAAGAGAAGAAAAATAAGTGAGGAGATACCTAATTAAAAGTTGGCTTAATTTGATCAACTTAAGGAAAAAAGCTTTACTGAATTTTTTAAAATTATATTGGATATTTAGAAGCATTATTAGTAAAGTTGTCATGAAGTTATTTTTCATATGAATATTAAAAATATCCTTGATATGATAAATTGTAATTCTTCTTGAAATGAATCGAGATTCAAAAATCTTAAAATTAACTACTAAGTACCTTTAGACTTGGAATTTGAATCTAAGTTATTTAAGGTTTAATTAGATTTTTCTATTTTATTTATTGAACTAAATTATAGAAGTTATAAGTTAGACTCTGTCCTAAGTCATATGCTTTTATGTAGTAAAAGTGTCACTTGAGGAGAAGTAATATTTAATTTTTAGGGATTTTAATACACCAAAATAATATGTAATTTTAAGTATATAATTTATGCTTATTTTTTGTGATACTGCAATTTAAAGAAGGATATTTTCATGTTTTTATTATACGTACATCAATTTTATGCATTTGGAGCAAAAGTAGCAGAAATGATGAAATTTGGAGCCAAAACAGCAAATTTTTTAATTCTGGCGCAAGATGCACCATATTGGCGCATGATGCTCCATATTGACGCCAGATGCGCGGGATTGGCACTAGATGCGCCAAAACCCAGAACAACGTGATTTTCAGTAAGCTAGTGAATGATGCCCCAGATTGGCGCTAGATGCGCCATTTGACAAAGAGTTGGAGCATGATGCGCCAGGGACAACTTTTTGCAGGTTAAGTCAGTTTTAGACAAATATTGCATGAATTTTCAAAGAGACACTTGTTCTAAAAACCCATTGGAGAAATTTAATGCATCTAAATACTTTGGAAGACTCTTTTATGAAGGGATATGTCTCTTGGAGAAATGGACATCTATATTGAATTCGAAAGAGTTAACTTTTGGATAGAATTTTTGGAGGGAATTTTGAGTTTTTTTTTAGGGATGCAACCTTTGATAAAATAGAGGGAATTCTAAGGCTAAGGAAGTGGCATGAAGTCAAGGAGAGTTAGAGAGAGAGAGAGAGAAAGAAAGTCAAGGGCTTGGCAAATTTCTTCAAGGATTGTAAGAGGAGAGGGAAGGTGAGAGATTCTTCTTCATTACACTTCTAAGAGAGAATTGAGAGTGCTTGTGAAGAGAGAAAGACTTGGAGAGAACTTTTAGAGATTTGCTTGGGAAGGATTGTGAGATAAGTGATGTCTTTTATTTCTTTTGTTTTGTAAACTTATTTTTATATATAAAATTTGTCTTTAGTTGTAACCTTCTCATGAATTCTTAATTGTCTCTTCATCCTTCTCCCTACTTTAAGATATGGTTTTGTGAAGAATTGACTTTCGTTTATATAGTCTTAAATGTCAATAATTTAAGATGATGTGAACTTCAATCTTCATTTACTTTCCAATCTAGTCAATTAAAATATTAAAATGTGTTGAGAAAGATATGCTCCGAAAGGGTATGATTTCATATGGGGAGAATCACATTTGATTTCATGGGAGAAAATTTCATCCATGAAAATGGGTGCAAATAAATAAGAAAAAATAATTTGTTGGATGCAGAATTGGAGATTTTAGGGTGGTAGATTAAAATCCCAAATTTGGTTTAGTTGATTGGAAACTGATGCAAGATTATTAGCCCTCGGGTGAGGGAGTAGTGGGAGCTCTAGAGTGGCAGTCAGTATCCTCACAGCCTAACCACAAAATTAGGGATCAAACTCTAGATTAGTCAATGTTCTTTATGCACTTAAAAGAGGGTAAGGAATATGATTGCTCATATTTGGCACAAAAAAAAAATTTATATATATTTTCAAATGATTTTAATTTCTTCAAAATCCATGCTCATTGTAAAGGGGAAGGGTGCTTTCTTAAATTTGAACTTTTCATTACAAATAAATTAGTTTGTTTTTTGTAAATTTATTTTTGAAAGTTTAGCATTTAGTTTAGTTAACATTGCCTTTCAACTACATTTTATTTAGCATTCACAAGATATTTAGTATTAAAACTTTGCACTTTATTTTTTATGTAGTTTTAAAAATTGTACTTTACATTATAATCTTAAGAACTTATCTACAGGCATTTCCAACTTCCCTGTGGGATCGATATTTACGACTCCAGTAAAGCCCTTTATTACTTGAGTGATACGTATACTTGTGTTATTCTTAAAGGGGATTTGGCAGTTTAAATATTTTTAAAAGATAAAAATATTTTAACAGAAGTTATTTTGTTGGAATTAATTTGTATATTTGCTATTTTATCTGTCGTGTGAATTTTGAAACATTGAAAAATATTTGCAAAATTAGCACACTAAATGCACCTGCATCAATACCCTAGACCTGAAGTAGTACTAGCTTAGACAAAAGAACTAATAGCCTCAAAGATAAGAGAGCCAACATCAAAAGATTTCATTTCTTGAATGTTGCAATTTAATATGGCTCTTTCTTTTATCACTTCACTTAAATGATTTAAAAGGAGGCAAGCTAAAAAAAATAATGGCAAGCCTTTAAGGTGGCATTAAGCATGGAAGAAGAAATATTTACCTTATGATCATTTCAAATCTTCCAAGCTCCACTCCCATCAATCAAACATGCAATGATGTGGGTCAACTCTGCTTCAGATGGTGTATACTCAAGATATAAGCAATCAATAGTAGGTGGTAGACCATATACAACTTAATTTGCTTAGCTGTGAACTCAACTTCTCTTCCTTAAGCAAAAATCTCATCATCAAATGCTTCAGGTAATTTGGCATAAAATTCTTATGATATAGCAATGACGACTACAACTGTTAAATAGGAAAAGCTCTCCCAGTCTCAAGCCACAATCATTTTTTCTACAGCACCACTAAGTCTGTAAGAACTTCGTTCTGTAATAAATTTCCTTGGTAATGCAAATTCATTGTTGACAAATTGTGCTTCATGGTTTATGAATTTTTCATTATTGTAAGTTTCTTTTCCTTTACCTCCCTTTGTTTTGCAAGCCATCTAAAAGAAATTCAAGAAAAAATCGAACATATTTCAAAATTAAGATAAATGGCTTCCAATAAACTTTTTCAAGCATGGAGCTCTAAGTAGGCATAAAAAATGGCATGGGTACAGTTTAAATTACAAAAATATGGAGTTTCGACCAGTTCAGTTGCATCGGCGCCTAGACCTAGTTTCGGTGCCTAGGTGCCATGCTATGCTGAAGTCTGGTGCCTAGATGCCATACTCAAATTTTTTCATTTTTTCGATTTTTAAAAGTGACACAATAAGTCTAGATCCTTTAAACAAATATTTCTCATTAAATTAATATCAAACTTCATGTTTATGATCTCCCCAACACCTTCTAACTTTCATTTGGTCAATCATAATATCTAGTATGAGATTAATTCCACTCATCTAATACATGATTTTATTGAACATAACTTCATTAATAACCATCAAATAAAAGTACAAAAGACTCAATAAGCTTAATATAAAACATAAGACACAAGCAAAAAACATACAGTCAACTACTATATAGGATAACACACAACACAACAACTACTAAATTAAGCAAATCTGGCAAATCAAACACAATTAGCTCTTTCTAAACTTCAATGGTTATTGACTAAGTTTTTTTCCTCTTTTTCACATGTTAAAGAGTTACGATCAAAGACATGAAAGAAAGGGATACGAGGGAATTCTATAGTCATCTTCTCAATAATCCATTTGTTTTTATAATACATTAATACCTAAGAATCCTGATAACACGTTGTGTGATTGCATTGAAGCTTCATTTGCCACTCCAAAAGCTCATATTGATGATACATCTCATGTAATTTGTTGTGAAGTAATGAAATATCCTCTTCAGTTCATCCCAATTTGCTACTCATCCTCTATAAGATCAATGTTAGGAACCCATTGAAATAGGTTTGAGCAACTTTATGAACAAACTTTTCTACATTTATAATTCCATTGTTTGTACTCTCCATGGAAGCAAGAACTCAAAATCCTTCTAAATTCCTTAGCTCAGACAAAATTTTTAAAGTTCTGGTGATTGGGAATGAAGGTAGGATAGTTTTTAAAGAAAGAAGTTGGGAAAACTTGTTAGGGTGGTTTTTTCCATGACCAGCAACTGTGGCACCTAGGCACGAGATTCTAGCGCCTAAGAGCTGGTTTCACTTGGCTCTGTCACCTAGGAACCATTTTTGGCGCTTAGGTGCTACTGCCTTAATTAACACCATTTCACCTATCATCAAATCTTTCAAGTTCCAATCATGTTTAAATCCTCAAATAGTGTTTTAAATTGCTACTTAAGGAGAAGAAGGTCATGATACTACAAAAATAACAAAAATAAATGAAACCGCACAAATAGTTTATGGGTACAAAGCACTTGGTTTAACGTCGTCAGCCCGACATATCCAAATGTTTTACTCAGACTGACCGAACATCAAAATTTCCTTATAAATGGGCTTGCTTTCACTAATATAGAGTGTTAAACTATGTTCGTTTACTTTAGTTATACATTCAAATTTCGGATGTTTAATATCTACAACCCCATAAGGATAAACATTTTATCACACTAAATGATATCATCCACCTGGACTTATATTTTCTGGGAAATAATTTCAATGGATTATTATATAATAAAACCTCTTCTTGAGGCTCAAAATACTTTCTTAGAATCTTTTGATCATGCCAATTTTTCATCTTCTCTTCATAAATTCTAGCATTTTCATAAGATTCATTCCTAATTTCCTCGAGCTCATTTAAGTGCAACAATTGTTTTTCTCTAGCATCCTTTAAGTTATAATTAAATTCTTTTATAGCCCAATAGGCTTTATGTGCTAACCCAACTAGTAAGAAATAATCTTTTCCAAATAAGAGCTTATTTGGTTCTTATATGAGTTTCATAAGTAGTCCTATAAGCCCATAGTGTGGAATAAACTCTAGGAAACCAATCAGTTCTATTAGGATTTACAATTTTTTTCCAAAATTCTTTTGATTTCATGATTTGATACTTACGCTAAACCACTGGTATGACGGTGATAAGTTGTGGGAATTTGATGTTTAATTCCACAATTTTTTAAGTAATGTGTCAATTTCAAAATTCTTAAAGTGACTTCCCCCATCAGTAATGATTACTATTGGTATTCCAAATCTAGTAAAAATATTTTTGTTTAAAATTTTGAAACACTCAAAGCGGCACAACGAGGCAAAGCTACCTCATCAATCCATTTAGACACATAATCTACAACTAATAAGATATAAATTTTTCCTGAAGATGGTACTAATTGTCCCATAAAATCTAAACACCAAACGTAAAAAAATTTCAACTTCCATAAAAAAATTTAGGAGTATTTCATCTCTTTTAGAAATATTGCCTACTCACTTACATCAACCACAAGCTTTCACATAAGTATTAACATCCTTAAAGAATGTATGCTAAAAGCCTCCACAGTGTAAAATTTTAAATGGAAACTTATCCACTCCTAGGTGTCCCCTAAATTCGGATTTATGAAATTTTCATAAAATTTCTATGTTTTCATTAATTGGTACATCTTCCAAAAACTAAGTCTCCACATTTTTAATATAAACAACGGTCATCCCAAAAATAAAATCTTGCATCGTCAATAAATTTCTTCTTCTAAAGGCTTGTTAGTCCATATGGTAAAATCTTACTAACTAAGTTGTTATGTTAATTTTCATACCATGGTATATGCCACTCAGCAACAACATAAAGTTGTTCATCAACAACATTTTTATTTATGTAATTCTCAATGTTTTTTTATTCTTTTTTTTCAATTCTGGACATATGAACTGTTATTTGATTATCAGCACCTTTTCCTATCTATTATTTGAAAATCAAACTCTTGCAAAGAAAGACCCACTTGATTAATCTTGGTTTCACATCCTTCTTTGACATAAGATATTTAATAGTGTAATGAGCAGTATGCACATTTCATTTAGCTCTAATTAAATATGGTCTAAATTTATCAAAAGCATATAATTTTATCGATCGCTCTTTTTTAGTTGTTGTGAAATTAATTTGAGCTTCATTAAGAAACTTTCTGGCAGAATATATGACTTTGATAATCTTATCATATTTTTATTTTTAAAATAGCTCCAATAACATAGTCACTTGCATGACACATTAACTCAAATGGCTTTTCCCGGTCAGGTGAAACATTGATCAGTGCAGTGATTAATTTTTTTTCTAATAATTTGAAGGTGTTTAGGCATTCATCATTAAAATTGAAATTCGTTTCTTTTTTAAAAAAATGACATGAAGGCTTTAAAATTTTTGAAAAGCCTTTAATATGTCTATGATAAAATCCAACATTTCTTAGAAAACTCCTTACTGCATTTAATGATGTAGGAGATTGTAATTCATAAATAACTTTGAATTTATACTGGATCAATTTCCGTGCCATTTATAGAAATCTTATGTCTTAACACAATTCCTCCTGTGAAAATACGTTGACATTTTTCACAATTGAGAGCTAAATTTGTTTCTTCACACATTTTAGAACCTTTGCTAAATGATCTAGACATGAATCAAACGAGGTTCCAAAAACTGAGAAATCATCCATATAAACTTCAATTTACTATTAAGTCACAAAAAATAGAAACCATACACATTTGGAAAGTTGTAGAACCATTACATAAACCAAAAGACATTCTTCTGAAAGCAGAAGTCCCACAAGGACTTGTAAATGTTGTCTTTTCTTGATCTTCTAGAGCAACGGGTAATTAGTGATAGGTAGAATATCCATCCTTAATGAAAAAATAGTGATGCTCGACTAGTCTATCTAACATTTTTCCAATAAAGGCAAAGAAAATTTATCCTTTCTAATGTTGAGGTTTATTTTTCTATAATCAATACAAATTATCCAACAAGTTACTTGTCTTTTTGGAATTAATTCATTTATTTTATTAATAACTACTCACTACTCCTTTCTTAGGAACATAGTGAATAACACTAACCCATATAGTACTAGGAATAAGATAAATAATTCTTGCATCTAACCATTTTGAAATTTCCTTCTTTACGAGTTCTAATTATTTGATTTAATTATCTTTGAGGATATGCCCTAGGTTTATCATTATCTTCCATTAAAAATCTATGCACATAGATTGAAGAACTAATTTATTTAATATCAGTTAATATCCATCCCAAGGCTTTTTTTATAATTTCTTAATGTCTCCAATAATTTTTCTTCCTGGTCTTTTTTTTTTAAAATGTAAGGATAGTATAACATGTAAAGTTGATGAACGTCCTAAAAAAGCATACTTCAAATGTGTAGAAAGCACTTTCATCTCAAGTTTATGAGGTCTTTTAATTGAAGTAATCAAAGATTTACTATTTTCAATAATATCTAGAATCTCAATTTTTTCTTGAACGTAAATATTATCCTCAGCATTTATCTCTAATGATTTTTATCAAAATCACTTTCAATTTCACTTTCCAAATCTATCAGATCTGGTATGACTTCACATCTTTCTTAGTGAAGTTTAGCAAACATATAATCAATAATATTCATCCTATAACATTTACCATCTTTTTCTTTAGTACGATACTTCATTGACTTCAAAATATTAAATGTTACTTCCTGGTCATTAACTCTCATGGTTAATTCTCCTTTCTGTCAATACTTTATTGACTTCAGAATATAAATGTTACTTTCTGGTCGTTAATTCTCATGGTTATTCTCCTTTCTGCACATCAATCATAGCGTGTCTAGTTGCAAGGAAAGGTCTCCCCAAAATAATAGGAATCTCTTTATCCTCTTCCATGTCAAGCACATCAAAATCCAAAGGAAAGATAAATTTATCCACCTTAACTAGTACATGTTCTATTTCCCCTTTAGGATAAGTGATGGATCGATCAGCTAACTAAAGGGTTACATTAGTGGGAGAAATCTCTCTAAGTTTAACCTTCTAAATATAGATAAAGGCATGAGATTAATGTTAGACCCTAAATTGCGTAAGGCTGTTATGTAATATTTTTTTCTCCAATCACACAAGTTATAGTAATACTATAGGTCTTTAAGCTTTTGATGAAGCTTCTTTTGAATTATTGGACTACATTCTTTACTAAGTGCAACAGTTTCATAAGCTTCAAACTTCCTCTTTTTTTAATATATCTTTCATAAATTTTGCATAACTCAACATTTGTTCCAAAGCTTCTGCAAATGGAGTGTTGATTGTAAGTTTTTTGAATATCTTAAAAAACTTGGAAAATTGTTGATCAAGCTTTTGTTGTCTAAGTCTATCAGGAAAATGAGGTTGTGGTTTTTCTAAATTAGTTTTAATTGGAGGGACGAGTTTTTATTTATCTATACAAATAGTTTATTTAGGCTTTCAATTTCTTCAATTTATCTCTCAACTTCAAACTCTTTTTGAGTTTCAACATTTAGTTCCTTTGCACTCCTATATTGAACAACTTTAACCTGTACTTGTTATTTACTTTTGTCTTTTGGATTTATCTCAGTATTACTAGGAAGTGTTCCCTGGGTTATACTGCTAAGTGCATTAGTAATTTGTCCCAGTTGATTCTTAATGTTCTTTTAGCAGCACCTTGACTTGCAATTGATTTCCCATTTATGAAACTACTTCTTTTTAGACAAATTCTTTTCCTTAACATTGTTGGTTATTGAAGTTAGGAATAATAAAAAGTTTCATAGTTAGAACTACCCTGATTGTTCCAATTTTCTGTTGAGTGTCCTCCATTGTCGACTTCCATCATAAGATTATTATTCTTCCAGTTAAAGTTTGGTTGGTTTTTCCAATCTGGATTATAAAGGTATGAATATGGGTTATTGGGTTAATTATTAACTGCATGTAAAGTTTCTAATGATTGAGAATCCTTAAATTGTCATAATAATTTTTCCTCACTCACTTGAAGATTTTGAGAAAATTTCATTGCAAAATTATCAAACTTCCTAGATATCGTAAAAACTTGAGATGTCAAGATGGATATAGCGTCATTGTCATGAATACTAGCATCTCTTTTAAAATTTACCTTTTCTGAGGGCCATTGAAATATATTAGTAGTCATTTCTTCAAATATGGCATACACTTCATTAAATGGTTTTGACATGAAAGATCCTCCAATAAAATCATCAACTATAGATCTAAGGAACCCTATTATACCATTGTAAAATGTTTGAATAATTAACTAGTCAGGTGAAGCATGATGTGGATACTTTCTAAGGAGTTACTTAAATTGTTCACAAGCTTCATAAATTGATTCCCCTTCATACTGAGTAAAATATGTAATATTATTTCTAAGCTTAGTAGTTTTTTGAAGGAGGAAAGTATTGAGCCATGAATTTTTGTGCCAAATCCCCCCAAGATTTAACAACTTCAGGTGCTAACAAAATTAACCATATCTTAGCTAAACCCTTAAAGAAAAAGGATAATGTCTAAGTCCAATAGTGTCTTTTGATACACCATCATATTTGAATGTTGCACATAATTCTAGAAAACTTGCAATATGTAAATTTGGTTCCTTTGGTGGTGTTCCCCCAAACTGATTATTTTGCACCATTTTTATTTTGATAGGTTTAAGTTCAGATGAGTTAGCCACTACATCAGAAGTATGAATACTTAAATGAATTTCATTTGCTCTAGGGTTGCATAATCCCTTAAAGGCCTTTGTAAATTTTGACGTTCATTTTCAGTAATTAAAATCTCAATGTTATTTTGTTTTATGTTTGTCATTTCTTGAGAATTGTGAAGATATTTTTGCTTTTGAATTCCTCTTATACTTTGTTTAAATTCAGAATTGTAGGGTACTAAACCTTCAGATCCCGAACATCACATGCAAAAAAATAATTAAAATAATTAAATAAAATTTTTAATATTTTCTTAGGTTTTGCAAATTTTTATTTTTTGGTGTTTTGTAATTTTCAAAAATTGAAGTAATTTTATATCCAATTTTTAGTAATTCTACAGTTCAAATAAATTTTTCAAGTAAAAAATTTTTAAAAAAAAAAAACTTCCCTTTTAATTCTTTTTCAAGTTATATCCCTGACAATGGCGCCAAAAACTTGATCTGGCCCGCAATTATGCATATATTTATGTTCTGAATATGACCAAAATCTTAACCCAATTTATATTTAATGTCTAGTGAGAATAAATTTAATATTATAAAATTAATTTTAATAGTTTTTTCACTAAGGGTACTACATAAGTATATGTATTGTTTCAAGTAATATAGAGTTTTCTTTAAACACTCTAATAACGATCCCACAGGGAAAGAAAGAATGGATGTAAAATTCAGAAGTTTAGCTTTGAAAAACCATTACTTAGGACTACACAAATATTTAAAGTAGTTTATATAATGAAATAAAGTTTACTAATTCCTTCAAATGAAAGTTGAAAGTAAATGCACAGCATAAATGCAAACTTTAGAAATTTATATATATATATATATAATCATCATGGTGGCGGTTGGTTGTTGTGCTCTGTTAGGGTTTTGGCTGTGATGGAGCTGCTTGGAGGTGCTTTGGACTTGTGTGAATCTTGCTTCTTTAAGATCTCCCTGGGGTTGGTGGCTTTTGTTGTTGTTGGGGAGTTGTGGTTTCAGTTTTGGTTTTACTGTTCCATTGATAAAGTTTACTGTTTTGCTTCTGGGTTTTTNCTTCTTTAAGATCTCCCTGGGGTTGGTGGCTTTGGTTGTTGTTGGGGAAGTTGTGGTTTCAGTTTTGTATTATTGTTCCATTGATATAGTTTGTTGTTTTGCTTCTGGGTTTTCCTGGGGCCTTCCCTTTTCTTGTTGGTTTTTTTCTGGCTTTCAGTTTCTGGTTGATATCTTTTTGAAGCTTTAAATCTGTTTCTCTCTTCTGGTTGGGTTTTGTTCTTTGCGGTTGGAGGGTTTTCTCTCTTCCCCTGCCTTTTGTTTTTTTATTCTGTTTGCCCTCATGGCCTACCCCATTGATGTGGAGACCAATGCTCAATGGACTAAGGCCACCTTTGCTGATGTTGTGCGTAGTGGCTTAGATGTGCCTAAATCCTTTGAACACCTGGTTTTCCCTCAATGTTTACATGATGTTGCTGTTGGAAGGGGTGTGTGCCCATTTGTTAATCCTGTAGGTGTAAAAGATGGGGAACCTGTTATTATCTTCTCTCCACAGGAAATTAATGAGCTCAATGAAACAGTTAAATTCACTCTGGTTGGCAAATTCTAGTTTGGACATCCAAAGATGGATTTGGTAAGGAAATTCTTTGGGGATTTGAAACTAATAGGTGCTTGGAGGCTGGGTCTAATTGATGGAAGGCACCTACTAATTTCATTATTTAATGAAGAGGACTTTGCAAGGGTTTTTGCCAAACAAACTCTACTTATTAATGGTGTTCCAATGAAGTTAATAAAGTGGACACCTGATTTTGACCCTTCAAAGGAACCCCCTGTAGTTCCCATTTGGTTTAAATTTCCCAACCTACCCATTCAGTACTTTCACCAAAATGTTCCTTTCAGCATTAGTAGGGTGCTTGGCTGCTCACTGAAAATTGATGCCCCTACCTTTAATATGGCAAGACCTGCTGGTGCAAGAGTCTTGGTTGAAAGGGACATCTCCCTACTTGATATAGAAAGGGTGTGGATTGGTACTCCTGAAGAAGGCTTTTGGCAGCAAATTGTTATGGAACAAAAGCCAAATTATTGTCAACATTGTAAAATGTTTGGTCATAATGTGGAAAGGTGTTATAGACTACACCCTCCATCAAACAGGAAAACTGCAGGGTTCAGCATGAGGTCTAAACCAGTAGAATCAGATGGAATGGTTGTGTCAGCAGTTGAAACAGCTGATGCTGTGGTTAATATTATTGGGAGGAATCCCAATAGTAGTGTTGTGGAGCTAGAGGCAGACATTGGCTTTAATAGTAATTTGAAGGGAAATATTATGAGTGATGACAGCTTAATCAATATAAATCCAACTAGAATTTAAGACCAGAGAATTTACAGTTTGACTGATGTCCTGACTGAAGAGTGGCAAGTTCAAAGAAGCAGTAAAAACAAAAAAGGCAAGGTAGAAATTAAACAACCTTTGGAGGGCCCAATTACTTTGGATCATCATCCAAGGACAAGGGGGAAAGGGAGGACCTTCTCTCAATGATTAATTTTCTTGTTTGGAACATTAGGGGTATTGCTCACCCCTCATCTCTCAAGAGATTAAAATATCTAGTGAGAGTCCATAAAGTTTGGTGTTTTGCCATTCTAGAACCTTTAGTTACTAAAAGTTCCCAAAAAATTCAAAAAAAGTTCCCTCAATTTGATCATTTTTCTAACTCCAACAACAAAATTTGGCTCTTTGCTAGAGCTGAATTACATTGGTCGGTTTTGATAGATCATTCTCAGTTTATTCACATACAATTCTATATTGGAGCTCAAATAGGCTATGCCACCTTCATTTATGCCAGTTATCTTGCCAGCAACCAAGCCACCTTATGGAATGAGTTGATTCTAATTGGAAAAGCTGTTAACTCCTTTTGGATTTTAGGGGGTGATTTAAACTGTCTTTCCTCTCTTGGTGAAAGAAAAGGTGGTAGACCTCCCACTATCTCTGCATTAAATAGATTCAATGATTTTCTCTCTGAGGCTGAGTTGTTTGATTTGGGGTACCATGGGCCTGATTTCACTTAGAGAAGAGGTAAAATGTGGGAGAGGCTGGATAGATTGTTGGGGAACTCTAAATGGGTTCAGACCTTCTCTTGCACCATCATTACTCATCTGGCTATGGCAAGGTCTGACCATAGACCATTGTTATGTACTATCCAAAATGCTGAAAAGCCAAAAAATGCTCCTTTCAGATTTCAAAACATGTGGACTCTCCACCCTCAGTTTGGTCATGAAGTTGGTAAGGTTTGGAGGGCTGAAGGGAACTCCAACCCCTGGGTAAAATTGTGGATCCTGCAGAAAAAGGTGGTTGCTCATCTCAAGAAGTGGAATTGGGAAAAATTTGGTAATATTAATGAGAATCTGACCACTGCTCAAAGTAATGTTATCAAAATGGAGAAGAATTTCCTAATGGGTTTGAATTCTGAAGCTGAACTGCACAAAGCAAGTGAGGAGCTGTTAATGCAAACCAATTTTACTGAATGTTTTCTGAAACAAAAAGCTGTTGTCACAAGATTCATTGATGGTGATAGAAACACAGGCTATTATCATGCTTGTATTAATCTCAGAAGGAAGAACAACATGATCCTCTCTATACATGATTCAAATGGTAAAGTAGTAACTGATGCTGAAGACATTGCCACTAATGCTGTGCAGTATTTTCAGAAAATCTTTATGGATCAGTCTACTGAGAGAGCTCCTATCAAGGTGGAACTTTTCTTTGAGTGCATTAATTATGTTCAAAGCTTGGACCTGATTCAAATTCCTATGGAAGGGGAAATTAAAGCAGCACTGGATTCTATTGATGACCAAAAGGTGGCTGGCCCTCATGGTTTTACTGCTAATTTCTACAAGTCTACTTGGCATATCATCAGTGGGGAGGTGGTTGATGTTGTACAATGCTTCTTTAAAGGTATGGATCACCCTAAGTACTTCACTGCTTCCACTATTACTTTGATTCCCAAAAATTCTACCAGGATTGGGTGGGGAGATTTCAGACCTATCAGTCTTACAAATGTCTTGTCTAAAGTTATCAGCAAGGTTATTAACAACAGGCTCTAACCTCACCTCCAAAAACTTATCAACAATAACCAGGTAGCATTTATAAAAGGGAGGCAGATCTCTGATAATATTCTCTTGGATAATATTCTCTTGGCACAGGAGTTGTTGCTGGACCTTGACAGAAAGTGTAGAGGCAGCAATCTCATTCTGAAATTAGATATCCAGAAAGCTTATGACACTATCAATTGGAATTTTATATTGGACACTTTAATTGCTAGGGGTTTCTCTGAGCCATTTATAATCTTGATAAAAAGATGGCTGTGTCTTAATAATCACTCTATCTTAATCAATGGTAAAATCCATGGGTTCTTCTCTGCATCGAGGGGAATTAAACAAGGAGATCCACTGTCTCCTACTATCTTTATTCTGGCTATGGATTATCTGTCTAGACTTTTAAATCAATTGTTTGCCTCTTCCCCTCACCTGACATATCAGCATAGATCTAATATTGGGGTCAGTCATCTGTCTTATGCTGTTGATATTATCATTTTCTCCAAGGCTACCAAAACTGCTGTGAAGGCTCTTTTCAAAGGACTGACACACTTCCAAATCACTTCTGGTATGCATCTTAATAAGCAAAAATGTCAATTCCTTACTAGCTCAAAAACACTTCCTCAGATTAGGCATTGGATTGCTCAGTACACTGGCTTCAGCAAAGTCTCCCTGCCAATCAACTATCTTGGTGTCCAATTACTCAAAGGGAGAACCAAGCA